>VZTE01003146.1:443387-483364 GCA_013397775.1 Eulacestoma nigropectus | reverse complement strand
TTTTTTTTTTTTTTTAATTAGAGGAATTTTAACCACAACAATTGAAGCATTATGATTCAGGTTGGGTCTCGGGCCAAGATGAAGAGAGAGAAGAGATAGTAGATTTTAATGAGAAAGGTTTCCACATTCAAATGGCAACATATTTATTACAAGATCTCCAATATCATGAGCAATATGAATCAGTTTTCAAGCAGATGAGCATTTTTTCTCAAGCATCAGTAAGTAAAAGAGGCAGAGATGCTATATGTGAAACCACATTTTATTGCATAACTGGGTGTCTCCATAAGATCTTGGTCTATAAGGCAAGTGAAACAGCAGTACTTCCATCACCCATGTCACAGAAACAAGAGTTCATTAGATAAATTGAATGAAACCATTAAAACCACAGTTGTTCAGGCTAGTTTGACATGTGAATGCAGATAGTTAAGATTCCCCTAATACTTATTAGCCCTTCCTCTCCTAGTAAGATTTACCAGAAAATCATATCTTTAAATATAGACTAGAGGACCAGAGAAGTAATGCATGATTTTTGATGATCTACATGGCTTGCCTTGTGATGAAATAAATTTGTTCACAATATTATGTCTAGAATGACATTTCCACTGAACAAAGTTCCTGATATCTTACTGACTCTTTTTTAGACAGTCTGGTAAAAAGGTATTAACATTTTAGTTAATACGCATAGTATTTTCTTTATAGCTTTGAATTTGTTTCTTGAAAAAGATTAAAAATTTTCTAACTCTAGGAAAGACATAAAATATAATTAAAATGGTCAAAAAATCCCAATGAAAATACAGCTAGGGAAGGCTAAAAGAGAATTATCTCATCAGAGTTGAAATTATGGTATGAAATGGGAGGAGGGGGAATGTAAGTTCCCTGTGTAAAGTGCTCCCGTGTGAAAGCCATCAATCCACGTTAATCTCCATTATATATGTGCAGCAGAAGTAGTGCACAGGGGGCAAAGAAAGGAAGATTAACTTTTTTTTTTGTGTATGTCCAGAGTTGCCATGGAATAAAATACACTTATGACTCTTCAGGTGCACATACTTAGTTCTTAACTGCTGACATTTATTCATATTCTGTAAGAATGTATCATTATTTGAAAGCTAAAATATTTGTAGAAGGGTAAGGATTTTACCTCCAGAAATCTTTTACAGATTTATTTACTAAAATGATGTCTGATTGTATTTAAAACTTACTGGTTGACATTGTAAACCCACTGTCTAATAATTTTTAATTAATTTGCTAATCTTTGTAGTAAAATTAATCATGATGTAATAACTTTGCAATAATGGGGTTGCCATAAGTGCTTACAGAGGTTTTGCTGTGTAAAATCAGCTCTGAAGGCTGGATGTTTTCTCTTTCAGTTCTTTTTCTATTAATGATAGATGTAAGCATTCATTATTCAGGGAGAAGAAGCAGCTTTATACACTTTTTGAGATTATGCTATGTTTTGAACTCTTAGTTAGAAATGGTAATTTTCAATGTTAGAAAAAAAGCAAACTTTTTCAGAAGTAGAACTAGTAAGAAAACATTTTTGAGAAGAAAATCTTTTTCGTTTGGCTTAAGTATAAAACCAGAGTAGAGAAAAAAAAGGAATAAAAAAATACCTTTTATCTCCAAATACCTATTACTATCAATTAACATCATTTTAAAAGACTTAAGTGGCATTCAGACTCAGTGTATCCTATTAATGAAAATAAGTTACTTTTTTATTTAACCTTTTGAAAGAAACATAGTTTAAAAAGTAGCTATACTGTAAATGGAACAAGAAATGGAAAATACCTGTGTGTGAGAATTCATAGAGCCTTTTATTTTTTTCACTACAAAATCTATCTTTCTATCATCTACCTATCTATCTATCTATCTATCTGTCGATCTAATAATCTATTATCTATCATGGTGCAGGGATTTCTTGTAAATAATTATTTGGCAGGTTTAAAGTGAGAATGGTAGACTGAGTATCTTGCTTCATGTTGCCATTTAAAGACAAAAAAATAAACCAAAAACTCCCAATAAAGCAAAAGGAAAGAAGAGGGAAAATAAAAAGAACTGAAATATTTACTGAATCTGTTCTATTGTGAGACTTTTTTGATTAATGATTTTTTTTAATCTATTCAACACAAGCTACTGTACTCCCTGATTATTAATAAGAAAAAGCATCACCTAGACAAACACATTTGTCAGTGACATGATATCAGTTTGTAGCATGGTATCGTCTTACTGCTTTTCCTAATGTCTGTTTGAATACTGAAAGAATATTTTGTGTTCCATTTCTGGAGTTTTCCTTTGTGATTTTTGTTTGATTAACTCACAGTTATCATAGAAGTAGTCATTTTTGATAAGTTTGCCCTTCTCCAGAAACTGTATGATCTGCACTGACATACCAAAATTAAAAATCGAGGGGCATCAATGCTGTTGACATGTTAGCAGTATGTGATAAAATGAAAAGTTCACATTTATTAATTTCTTCCAGTGTTCATTTATTCTTTTTTTTTTTTTTGATGGGTATATGATATTTTTCTAATCCATTGCTTCATATGGCAACAGTGAGCAAGACAATCATATCCCTCAGCACGTCACTTGTCATGCAGCAACATCCTAATAGGGCATTTCTTCAATGCGCTGGATAGATTTCCAGGCATCTTGAGAGAAATTCACTTCATTGGAGAGGAAGCAATGAATTAAAATTTGCTTTGACTTTTGAGATTTCAGAAGCCTTTGTACAGTTAGTCTTCATGTACTTTTGCCCACATTAAAGTCCAATAAATAATTTATTTTAAAAAATACTAGGATCTTTTAAAATTAATTTCTATCTTTCAAGTTCTAAATAATACATCAAATATATTTTTTTAAACCTGTTTTGTTCAACCTGTCATTTTATCCACAGAAACGCTTAGATGCTAACTGTGGATTTTCCTCTTTGAATAAGTATTCTTAGATTACTTTTTAATGCAAATGTCTTGTTCAGAGGTTCTCTGAAGACATCTCCTGTGATTTAACTGTTTTCTTTAGAAGCTCCAACCTTTTCTTAGCATTTGTTTTCCTATATATTATGGTTTTCTTCTGGTGGTCTTCCATTATTTAATGTCCCAAGACCAAAGAACTACATAGGCCACATTCTGCTTGTTTAGATCAAAATATCGATTTCATCTTCTCAGAATTGTTCAACACACCCATCCCGATTCAAGTTCTAGCTGATGTCATGCAGGGACTAAGGTTATGATGGATATACTCCTCTACATACCTATGACTTCCAACTCTGCTTCTCATTGCGTTATTCATTGTTTATTCCATTATTTTTAGCAACTATTTTGATTACTGTCCTGCTTTGGAGAAAACTAATGTACGTAAAACTTTATAATCATTAAAAAAATCCATTAATGTCTACTGTCAAAATTATAGTTACTCTTAATTTTTTTCTGAGCCTATTTAAATTTTCCAGAAGCAGATTTACAGGTATTTTGTTCCACAATAATACAGATGCTATTTTTTCAGGAATTTTGATGAAAAGAGGTGGAATATGACTGAATATAGGATGCTTTAAGTTTGTTTATTTATATCATGACAGATGGTTTGGTGGGGGTAACCAAGATGCTCCTAAATAAGCAATCCAAGCTTGCTTATTATGCTTTTAGTAACCAAAATTATAATTAGAATTTATTTATTTATTTAAAAGCAGAGTTGCAATTTTTTGATCCATACAATGCCGTTTTACCAGTTTTTCTACAAAACTGGGCATTTTCTATTAAATGATATACATATTATTGACTACTTTGACATTTTCTTTTTGTCTGCTATTAATGACTGCAGGAGCCCTGTTAAAATAAGAATTCAAAAGAAAGTTTAAAGTAGAAAAAAAAATCCCTGATTCTGTCAGTCTTGAATAGCTTTTAATATCACATTGGTAGTGATTGATTGTGTTCATTGATAACAGTGAGTTGGTTGAGTCACAAGCTATTCAAGGTCAACGCCAATACCCTTGCAAACTAGCGTGCAACAGTATTTAAACCTACTCATAGTGCCAGAACAGCTTGTTAAAATATAGAAAAATATTTCATTTAATTGTCAACGTACTTTATTGTTTACAATTTCAGGACTTGTAGAGGCTGCTGCTCAGATTTCATGCAATGCTTGGCTTTATGCTAGAAGATACCAAGCAACAGTTCTGAATCAAAATATATTCTTAAATTAAAGGAAGAACAACAAGAAGGAAAAACATTTTTTCTTTTTTTTTTCTTTTTTTTTTTTTTAGGTAAGTTAGGAAGAATAAACTAATATGTTTATTATCTACTTAAAGATACCTTTAATAAAATTAAATCTCACTGCAAGTCTCTTGAGGATCATTTGTAACATTCTAGTTATAGAAGCTACCAAAGGATTTAATTCTGAAAGACAGAAGAAAGGACTATATGAAAGATATTTACAAAAAAAAAAAATTCTAAAATGAATACATATATTTGTAAGTCCATCCAGGACCACTCTCTATCATCTTTGAACCGTTATAGAAATATTCTCCTCTACCCCAGGATAAGAAACTTATTAGCAAACTGAAGTAACTTCAACAGAGGGCACATGAGGTGCTCAGAAATGAGCATTTGCCCTGGGAGAGGGAGCTGAAGGACCAGAACTGGCTCATCCTAGAGAACTTTGGGGGACCTAACTTCACCTCCCCAGTCCATTAGGTTGTTGGGAAGACAAAGACAGACTCTTCACACCCATTCTTGGCAGGGTAAGGAGACAGTGGACATAAATAGCAGCAAGAAAGTTGTTTCCCCATGAAGAGAGTGAGGTAGTGAAGTTGGCTACCCAGAGAGGCTATGTTCTCTTTGTCCTTTGAGGCTTTCAAATTCTGACTGAACAGAGCTCTGAGAAACCTGGCCTGAGCTCATAGATGGCCATGCTCAGAGCAAGCAGCTGGACTGGCAGTCTCTTGAACATGAGGTAGACTCTGCTCCCATGACTGTGATAAAAAAGGCACGGGCTCATTGCAGATTCGTCTGTTAGCTTTTTCCACAGATAAAAGTCAGGACACCCCACTCCTGGAATATTTTACCATATTATAACATTCTGGCCGTTTAAGAATGCATTCGATCTTCAAGCAGTTGCGGTAGGTGGACTTTGTCTGGATGCCAGGTGTTCACGAAGCTGTTCTTTCACAGCCCTCTTCAGCAGGACAGGGAGAAAATAACATGGAAAAAACTCCTCATGGAGCAAGGTGATTTAATAAAGAAAAAACAAAACTCATGCACATGGGAGCAAAAGAAAACCAAAGATTTTTTTTCTCTATTTTCCATTAGCACACAGTGTCCAACTACTTGCCAAGAAGCAAGGTTTCAGCACACACAGTGGTTGCTCTGGAAGATAAACATCATAAATAATGAATGCCTTCTCTTCCTCCTCTTTTCTCTTAGATTTTATATCTGTGCAGACATTGTACGGTCTGCAATAACCTTTTGATCATTTGAGGTCAGCTGTCCTGGCTGTGTTACCTCACAAAATCTTACCCAACCCTCAGCCTGCTGGTGAGTGTGGGGAATGTTGAGACACAGAGCTGATGCTGTGCCAGGGCTGCTCAGCAGTAGCCAAAATCACTGGTGTATTATCAACACCTTTCTAGCTACCACTGCAAAGCACGGCACTGTGAGGGCTGTGGAGAGAAAAATGCCATCTCATCAGACCCAATACAACAGCATTCTCCTGAAACCATTAGAAAAGTGTATTTCGGTCCTCTTTCTGGGCACTAGGCATGAGGGATAGCTTTTATTTAGTTTTAGCACTCTGAGATCCATGCAGGTCTTATCACAGCCTTAAAAAAAATAATGCAAGAGAGCTTAATCTACAAGCTAATTTATTGTTTATGGAATTCTGTTAGCAGTAGTTAGTCTACCTTCACTGAGCCTAATAGGGAATAATCAATGCATTTAAAATTAATCAGGGAAAAAAGGTGTTAGGGGTGGATGGAAGAGAAGAGAAAGAAAATAAATTAGGCTTGTCTTGTCACAGTCTTCAGTGATTTCACTCAGGGAAAAGCAGAGTTGCAGTTTTTCAGTCAAACAGAAAACCGTTCTGAAAGAAGAACTATAAAATTAAACATTGTCTATTTAATTCATATGTATAATAAATTGTGGCATTTCTTTTAGCACTTTCCAATTGTCTCCTGCCATTACACAGGAACCCTATTCAAATGGATTGCCAAAGGCAACACTGAGGTCAAGGAAACAAATCCTGCAGACTCCTCTTGAACAGCTCATTGATTTCCACACTGCAGCTAAATTTCTCATTTATATTTTTAATTCATTGTGGTTAAAAAAAAAAAAAACCTGAAGATAAAGGGAAAGAGATAGTTTAGTAAATCAATGCAGAAGCTTTTATTCCTTGCAGGTCTCTCTGGATTGCAGATTTATTCCTTTGGGACAGATTTTGAGACTCAAATACCTTGCATTCTTATGGCAATAAATTTGACTCTTGAAATAAAAATCATACAACATTCCCTAGTTTTAAAACTATTCAATCCTTCAAAAACTACATTTTTGTTTTTTTCTTTGGTTCATACAAACTAAATTAGTGTCTTATTTCCTTTCTAAGTAATTATTGGCTTTGTGGGATTTTTTTTTCTCATTTAAAATATGAAAAAAAAAGGGAATATTTAAAGCTGCAGCATATTTATGACAAAGTACTCATTGTAACAAGGAATTAAAAAAAACCTAAACCAAACCTGTTTATATTTCCTAGGAAGTTGTCTTTGGTATTCTTTGTATCACATACCAGCTGATAACATGAAATAACTCTGTGTTGATAAAATTAATATGGCTCCTACCTCTTTTTACAGAGATTCTGCACCTGCCCAGAACATTGTATCCTTTTTAAGAAAAATTTATCATCTGGTGTCTCCTTGGAACTTCTCATTGCATTAATCTATTTCTGCTTCCACACAGCACATGGATTCTCACTTTTCTGTTTAGTGTTGCTATTATTTTTTTATTTTCTCCTTTTTTTTTTGACTCAGACTAGCAGAGAATTGAAATGACAGTACACATTCTGAAGTGAGACTATAGGTATTAACAACAGCTACAAATGTCTCCATCAATCAGCGTCTACGTCTTTCTGTATCTCTAATCTATCTTCATTCTCTAATCCACACTATGACTGTAAGGCATCACACATTCCAAGAAAAAGAGGAGTGGAAATGGCCACGAAGGTCTCTTGGTTTATGTTCTCAGTAATTATATTCTGCTTCTCACTATTTATTTCAGCAGGATGTTTTTTGATCATGATTTTATATCCACCTTCTACGGTAAATGTCTTTCAGGACATAAAATCACAAGTATTCAGTCACTGTGGACTCAGTAATTGACACAGGATGCATGGTGTAGACAGATCTTCTGTTTACATTATGTCATCTAGCTTCAGTATCAATGAACATGATCTTTCAGTTTATTCAGTTTATACCTTTTCAAATTAAGCACCTCTGATCAAACAGTGTATTTTGACAGCTATCAAAGAAAACTACTGGAGCTACTTTATGCAATCTACTCTCAGTACATTATGCATGATAATGTACCTTGTACCAATACTATCACACACAACCTTTCCTGGCACCTTTACCTCTGTTTGGTTTTCTACTTGGTCCTTCACAGGCCTGTTATCAGTAATGGTCTCACCCAGAGTTGCAGCCTTGAGTGAAGACTGGCTTTGCTGGTTTCTAGAAACAAGATGCTGGATTCTTTATATTGCAAATGAGAAAAAGGATCTATTGTCACATATATTATCCAGAAAAGGATAATACAGAAGATATATAACCACAAAACTTGACAAAAGGGTAGATTTTTAGGATTCTAGTTGACCATGTACACTAAGACCCTGCAGAATACAAATATGTTCAAATTCACTCTCTTTTCCAGCAACATCCTTTATCACATTTCACTTTCTGCAGAATGGTGAAAAAATTCTCTAACAGTAATATCTACTCTCACATTTTTTCATATGATATCTCACTTTATCTTATCTGTGCTATCTTTAAATAGCCATATGACACTGTCCTGACTGTCTAAAAAAATTTATGCGTCTATTTTACTGCAAAATTAAAGACTTTCCGAAATTATAATGGATCTGAGTAGAGATGGATCCATGATTATCATTCAGTTTAGTTTGGTTCATAAATCATTAACAAATATAACCAAAATCATAATGCAATAGTAATATAATTTGATACTAAACATTTACAAATACTGATAAAAAACTGTTGGATAGATGGTGTTTTAATAGCAGGTTGCTAAAGAGTGGCTCTGATGAATAACTAACTTTTCATTTCTCAGCCACAGGGGGGTTTCTTTCCTTCTTAAGATTATTACTGAGAAGTCAAAATATTCTAAAATTAAATCCTTCATTTTAAAATGTTGTATTTTACTTAAAATTCTTCTGAGAAAACTTGTATGGCAGTCCAGCTTGACCATATTGATTACCAAAGACTTGGTTCAAGTTTTGTTAGAATGTTGCTGGTGGCTTTCAAAGAATATTAGATTCTCCAACAGCTTGGGTTGGAAGAAGGTAGGAAATCTCATTTACACAAAGGACAGACACTTTTAGAGAGTGATCTTCTAGGACCTATTACACCTTTCACACTTTTCAGAGCTTAATTCTGCAATAGAAAAAATGTGAGTTAATTATCTCTGGTTAGAGAAAGCAGAGTTTGCCTAAATGTAAGAGTATTTGCCCAAAGGCAGCAATACTCTGTCCCTGTTTCCTGTCTCCCTTTCCTAAATCCTGACCAAATACAACCACTCCTATTGCTCACAACAGCAGAGTCTTCTGGGCAGGTTTTATGGGTATTACCAAATCAGGAGGTCAAATTGTCCTGTTGTTTTGACCTGCTACAGCTTGCACTATCTATTGATGGTTTTCATCTTTGCTCTGAGTGTCTAGTCTTGCTGGTTTGTTGAGCCAGAAATTCAGACTGTCACTTTGCCTTAGAAGGGCATAATCCCTTGTATCTCCTGGTAATTTTCACTGCTTATACTTGGAGCCTCTATGTGGTGAAATACTTTGTTAAATTGTGAAGGTCATCCTGTCAGAAAGTGCTTCCAATTTCAGAATTTCTGTGCTTCGTTGCAAGGCTTTTCTCTTGTGCCTAGACAAACTTGCAATCACAGAGCTTTGGAAAATGCTTTTTTTACTGTCTCCTAAAAGCATCTGTGATCACAAGAGAAAGGCTGTTGCAAGAAATTAATACCATTGTTTTAGTCTCATTCCTTGTTAATGACTTGTGAGAACAGATTCATTTTGTGCTTGCTTCAACTCTCATTAGAGTTTGCCAGTTGGGAAAGAGGACAGGGAAACAAGTACACTTTAGCCTTTAAGTTACATGAAAAAGGTTACAGCCAAGTCGTTTCACATTGTATGTCAAATAGTTGAAGATAAATGTATGCCAATGTTCTTAGAAATCATGTACTTAGTGTTTAAATCATTATGAATCCTATTTGGAGACCATGACCTTTTCTACCAAGAAAACATAACTCAGGACATCTGAGACATGCAAAAATCCAAATGGAAAATTGAAAGGCAAAAATGGAATATTAAAAGAAAGAGTGGGTGCGTGATTTGCACTCGCAGATATACGCGTAGCTGACAAAATATTTGTTTACAATTTCTATCTGACATTTATAGCTGCATAATCTTCATTGCAAGTATGACAGTTAGCAAAACATTGCTAACTCCATTATTTAATTAGAGAAACCAAGAACCAGTGACATATTAAAAATATCAGATAAAAAGGGAAATGCTAATTATACTCATTATGGCCATTATAACTGTTCATTTGATTTGCAAGTTATAAAACATTAAAAATATCATATTTGGAAAATAAAACATTTTTCTGAACTGAGCAAGATTTTTAAGGTTGCGTTCCCTCATCGACATAGTTCTTATATCTGTTCAGTATAATTATGTTTAAGTGGTTCCACTGTGAGTTGTAAAAGAAGTGTGACAGATACTGCAAATAGCAATAGGGAGTTTAACTAAAATTCTTAGTGTTTCACTAAAGCCTCCTGCATTACATATTCAGCCTTTCTATTTCCAGTGAAAGAGAAAGATTGTGTAAATTTAGGATGAGTATTTTATGGTAGAACAAAGTGTCATGTTAGCAGTGGCAATGGACTTTTTATGGAGTTTCAAGAAGAACAGGAATGGGGGCAATACTGGAGGCTGGAAAGGTAAAACACTAGAGAGATCTCTGGGATCAGAGGAATAGCAGCAGACAGGCTGAGGGTCGATGCCATGAGGACAAAGATACATGTCTGGATGTCTGAAGAAAAGAAAGAAACAAGATATAGTGGAACAGTAAAGAAAAACTGATCATTGACTGATTTCAGGAGCCAGCTCAGAGTATAGTTTCTGACTTAAATAATAAGTAAGACTTAAACAAGCTTTTTAAAGATCGGAAGGAACATTAGAAATAGACACATTTTTTAACTCATTCCTCCCCTTTTCCCAAGTGTATGCATTTATAGCCACAGGACTTAGCTGTGAGCCTGAAAAGCCTTGAACACACACAGTATATAAATTCTCCTTCTCTAACGTTGCTGGTATTCCATATGAGGTCTGACTAAGCACCACACTGATGTAAACGATGCTGTGAAATTTCTAGACTCAGTAATTCTGCAGCAAAGTTAAAAGGTTGATGTGTTTGTTCAGGACCGGTGTTTTAGATTGTTTTCCAGCTCAGAGATATTTCATTAAGTACTTTTAACTAGGATCAGAGAAAAAAAAACAGTTTAAAAAATTCACTTCTGCTCCAGGAGGCATTGTTAAGCAGTTTTCAAGTGCAAACTCAGTACTACAGGAACACAAACGAATTGAGGTTTGAAAAGACCTCTGGAGTTTATCTGATCCAACCTTCCTGCTCAAACAGTAGCATTTATAGCCAGTTACTTTGGACCATGATCAGATGACCTCTTAAAGTCTCCAAGGTGGGGATACTCCACAAACTGTATGAGTAACACTGCCAGTGCTCAGTCACCCTCACAGTAAAAAAATGGTTCGTGATGTTCAAGAGAAACCTCCTGTGTTTCCCTTTGTGTCCATTGACTCTGGTCCTTTCACTGAAATCAATTTGGCTTTTACTTCTTTGCAACTCTCTACATTATATGCTTAGACAAAAAAGAGAATTGTGGAAGACGGAGAATGAAAGTAGCTATCAAAACATGGGAATCTTCTTTAAGGGTACATGGTGAGACAATAGAATAAGTATTCCATTGTAGTGTGAGTTCTTGCAGAGTGAAAAAATACTGTGAACAAATGCCTCTTCCAAAGACAGAAAAATAGTATTTACATTACAAGAAATGTTTCTGTGCAAACGATGGTAGTTTAATCAAGTATGAACTGGAAATGCTGATGATATGCATTTCTTTGAGGAATCTTTCTATGACTTCAGATTTGCCTTTATTGAATTTTTATTGAGACACATAAAGAAAACATAGTTTTTTCAAAGAAATTACATGTTTAAATATGTAAGCAATAATTATTAAACTGTGCAACTGATGTTATTATGAACATATCATCATAAAATGAAACCGATATTCTAAAACAAATTGTCTACATTTATACAAAAAAGATGCTTAGCCTTCCAAAGACAACACAAAGTGAAAAGCTATTCTGGAAAACTATCACTCTATTTTAACTCAGGCCCTCTAGACCGAAATTCGCAAAGAAATCAATCGGTCAGAACTGTTTTCATGAGAACTGAATGAACATTGAATATGGGCCTCAATTTTAAGTCCAATATACCTTTGAAAAAGTTACATCACTGCTTGGGTCCGGCTGTTGTCTGCATAAAACACAGACACTATAGTGAAAACCACTGACCAAACCAATCTGTCTTTCATTTCTTGCACAAAAATTTGCATAAGTGATGGAAGTCCCTGAAACCAGCTGTGCTGCCAGACTGCATCAAGGTTGTTTCCTACTGTAATACAAATGACAAATTAATGTCGCCTTTCAGAGAAGCATACTGAAATATACTGCTTTCTCTAACCTGCCAAGGTGAAACCCTGAAATGAACAAAACAAGAAAAAGAAAAAAAAAAGGACAGAGAGAGCAGGAGCTCTTTGCCTTCTCTGGCTATCTTTACTCACCTCCAGTGAAGATGAGAGGTCACTTGCCACTAAAAAGTGAACTAGTTGTCTCACAAATACCTTCCTTTGCTGCTTCTGATACACTTAAATTTCACAACACCAGGTCATGCCTAAGCAGTATGGCTGAGCTCTCTGTATTGCTTTTCTGACAGTTTCAAAGTGATTGCATCTCTTTTCTGGGATTTAGCATTATCAATTTTCTACACAATTTCTGAGAGGTGTAATTTCCTGTCTGAATATATCTAGAGATGGTGTCCTAATTGAAGAACTTTCCAGATGAATGAAACAAAAAATCACATCTTCGTAATCATATAAATTTCAACTGCACAGTTGTATGGCAGCAAACAGATATTCGGGTGTTATCTGTGCAGGCTTTGTGTAAAAAAATAGGTTGCTGTTGGCTAGCTGGTTGGTTGGTTGGTTGATTGGTAAGATTGTCCTTTTCTAGACAATCCCACCATCTTTCTTTGACCTCCACACAGATTTGGGTGTTATATATAGCAGTAGCTGTCCTCAGTGGGACCATGCAGATGCAAAGAGATTCATCATTATATGGATTTTACAGAGCCTGGCTCACATTAAATGGTTGATTTAGGTTGTCCTATTTTCCATGTAATATCAAAATTTCAAAAAATAGATTTGTGTTGTTGAAACGTGTGCCAGAAATTGTGACCACAGAAGCAGGAATCCATAGCAGATGTTGGCAGCTCTAATCCTGCTTATTTCTGGAAATTTGAAAGCTTAGTACTATCATGAACAGTATGAATAACTCATTTTAGTGCAAAGTTATCATTTATGTCTTATGCTTA
Source organism: Eulacestoma nigropectus (assembly GCA_013397775.1). Classification (NCBI taxonomy): domain Eukaryota; kingdom Metazoa; phylum Chordata; class Aves; order Passeriformes; genus Eulacestoma; species Eulacestoma nigropectus. The sequence continues at coordinate 470,424 of VZTE01003146.1, read as the reverse complement.
GAAAATGACATATAGCCAATGACCTTAACAGAATGATGTGAAAGGATGCATTAAAAAAAAAAAAAAAAAAAAAAAAGGAAAGGGTGTGGTAATCATGTATGATATGTCTTATTTATATTCTAAATTTAATTCTTCTGCTTCCCTACACGCCATCCTTGCCTTTTCAGCACATACTGAAGAAACTGGCATGTGTTGTATACAGCAGATGGACATGCTGTGGCATACACAGATTCTCAGCACAGTTCTGGCACACATATTTTCTGCTGAATTTGCTAGCTAGTAAGAACTCCAGCAGCAGTTGTTTCACAGAAAATGTTATTTTCTGGCACTGTATTAAAAATAATTAGGCCAGGATGAATCAATGAAACCAAATGAATAAGTCAACTTTAAATCAAGCTGGATGAATATTTATGATATATATTTTCACACTTTGTTTCTGTAGTTTTAACTGGAAGATATGTTATTAAAATGAAGAAATGCAGTTCTCATCCTGAATCTTCTACTAAGACACTTATGCAACAACTTATTCTTTCTGAAAACTGCTGCTACAGCCCTGATGGGGTTTTGCCCATGTTGGGAGAGCAGCCTCAAGCAAAGAGTATCAGCAAACTCCACAAGTAGATGCAAAGGTTTTCTCATTGCTGCATCTTGTCCATCCTGAGGAGTTTTTGGCTTTGCAGTTCTGTTTTGGTTGTTCGGGTTTTTTTTCTTCAGTGTAAGCTAGATAGTCCTAAGTGATTCAGAGGCGTAGACCTTATATTCCTTTCTTGGATGTAGTAGAATGCCAGTTTTAAATCTTAGACTATACTTTTACTTGGCATTGTTAATACTATCAGAAAGATAATCATATACATGCCTAACCAAAGATAGGTAGATTCTCAAACAGATGTTTGATTTATCTATCATTTCTGGACAACTTACTGGCCTGTGTGACACACAATTAAAAAAAAAATTCTTTTCTTGAAAAGTGCTAAATCCTTTTATTACTCCTAATTTTGTTTGAAGAATGGAAACAATGAAATGTGGAGAAAACAGGAAGGAATAATCACAGAATCACATAGTCCTTTAGGTTGGGCAAGAAATCCAAGACCATCAAGCCCAACTTTTAAATGATCACCACCTTGTCAAGTAGACCATAGCACTACTCAATATGTCCGTTTGTTTCTTGAACAACTCCAGGGATGGTGACTCCACCACCTCCTTGGCCACTCCATTCCGATGCTTAACAACCCTTTCCATGACAGTATTATTCCTGATGTTCAGCCTGAACATCCCCTGACACATTTAAGGCTTTGTCCTCTTCTCCTGTCTCTGGTTGCCTGGGAGAAGAAGCTGACACCCACCTTGATACAACCTCCTTTCAGACAGTTGTAGAAAGCTACTACACGATCTCTTCCCATTGTATCTTTGCCCTTTACACATTGTAACAGTCATCTAGTTTTTCTCTCAATAAATTATAACATTTGGCAGAAGATAGATAAGGATGATAGCTGAAGTAAAATTGCATCATTAAATGAAATATACCCTTACATGTTTAAACTGGCAATTCATTCACAGTTTAGTTCTTTACTCGCAGCATGTCAAATTTCGACCCTCAGTTTGAGACTCCTATATTGATAATTGTCCTAATGATTGACAGTCATGCAGGGTCTCCCTGACAGTAACTGATAATAAGAGATCATGTTCATGGCTCTTCCTTTAAACTTTGGCAATTCTGAGATTTATTAAAAAATGTACTAAATGAGATTGCTCTGGTCCTTGATGAATAATATCTTCTCATTAACTACATATATTTGAGTTTTAATTTCATATCAAATATCAATACCTCAATAGTGAACAAAGAAAACGACAATGCAATTACCCTGAATTTAGGGCTAAAAATAAGCATTCAAGAATTTCAGCATTAAAATTATTGCTATTAGTACCTCTCATTTCTCTAGTTGCTCAGGGGTCTTTCTTTGACTTCTCTAGTTAACATTATTAAAGTTTATTAACTGGAGAACTACTTGTTACCTTATAGGGAAAAGAATATTTAGTGACAACTGATATTCTCTTTTGCTCTCCCATGACAGGATAATACTTGTAGTTCTTTTTGGAGATTGACCTATTGACCTCACCCTTATTTATGCATGTAGAGTTCTGATGGAAAGTCTCGTTCCTTATCACATAAAATAAAAAATGCAAGATCCCACTTCATAGGTTTGTCTTCGTGGAGTTTACTTGTATTTTAATTCTGCACGTACAGGTATCTCAGGATTTGACCTGATGGTTTTTTGCTGTGTTGAGGATGATTTGCATCACAGATACTTACCCTGATGGAATACATATATTCAATATGTTTCTTTTTTTTTTTTTTTTTTTTTACAGAATTGAATAGGTAAGAACCAGGTTATTGATTTACATTAGACCTCCAGTTATAAAATCTAATTTCTGAAGTGTGCTAAGTGCCTGAGGTATTTTAGTTCTCTCCTTCGCATATGAGCACAAATTTGTGTGTTAGATGACTCTTCACTTAAATGATTTGCCAATATTTTGCCTTCTTGTTCACCCCTACCTTATGTGAAATTATAAGCTGACACAGTATTAGCTAAATTTCAGGAATATTAATGTCTGTTCATTTGCCACTGCTTACTGGGCTGTCTGTACATCAAATTACACAAAAGAAATTGCATTGATTTGCGCTAGCAAAATTAGTTACTTCTCACCTAAATTAACACAGTCATTGAAAACGCATTAGCACAAAGACTAAAAGGTGAAAATGGCTAGTTCAGTAGGACTTACTAAAGCAATAATTTGATCTGTAGGTTTAAAGCTGACCTGACTGAATGACTGTAGATTTTCAAGAGGCAAGAGGAAGACACTCCATGCAGGCCAGGAAACTGTGGAAAAAGAAAGTAATTATCACTTGGTAAAATCAAACTAACCTCTGTAGTTAATAACACATCTTTTCATTATACAGATCATTTTGCTTTATACTGTCATCATATAGCAAAGCTTTGTCTTTTTTTCATTCTCCTTTCGGAAAGAATGAAGAACAGCACCACAAATGAGGTAACTCACTCACACTGTCAGTTTGCTCCTTACAAATCTTTCTTGGGCTCTGGGTCACACAGCAACATTTACGGCACAATTGCAATAGTACTAATAATGACAATTGCCATAGCCTATAGTGTTAACTATGTTATCTGGTGTACAACTAAACTGCTAATGGAGTTCCCTTCCCTAAACATGTATTAAGAGTTTAAAGTAGGCTTTGTGAAGAAGATTTATAGCTTATGACAAAGTATACCATCTTTTCCTCAGAGTTCTGTAAGTATAACTAAGCACAGAAGCATTAAAGACAAAGAAAAATACAGCTAGATGGCCCCAAGTGTAATAACAGCTACATCTCTCAAGAAATAAATTACCCACATGACATAGCAGACTATAGGAAATGAATAGGAGAAAATACATATCAGTAAATCAACCAAAGTTCAAACAGCATTATGCTGCATGTCTAGCTGAAAGGAAGTTCAGAGTAGTAGCTGACACACTATCCTTTACTCACCCTCATTTCCAGCTGGTGCCAAAGTGATCCTCAGTTGGTTTTATGTTTTTTAACAGGAAAGCTGTTCATCTTGTGACAGGAGAATGACTTAGTGAAAAGGTAAATAGTATTAAGGATAGGATGGTGAAGTACTTTTATTCCTGCCTCTGCAAGAGACGTCCCATGCGGCCTTGGACAAACGCCTTAACTCTTCCATGTCACAGTGTGTCCATGAAAATTCTGATCTGTGATCTGTGGATGACTACAATAAATTCATATTGTCAAGACTGCTGATGTCATTCACAGTTATGTCCACTGTCCTAGGTTACAGTGTAAGATGCAACCAGTAGTATGTATTCTATTATCATCTTCACCAGCTGTTAAAGCAGGTGGGGCAATGTTCGTTATCTCCTACCATGACTCATCCTTGATAACTCCCTCCAGGAGCTATCTCTGTTTAATGGGCAATCAAGAACCCACCACATGACTCATAGAATTACATCAACCCATTGTGAGATGCTCAGCCCAGGGGGGAGGAGCCAAGCATTCCCACCTGGATATAATCTGGGGTTTGGAACAGCACAAGCAGCCCTTACCTACTGGATTCCCAGAGGACAAGAGCTATCACTGGACCTTCAGGTGAAGAGCAGACCCTTTTCTACAGGATCACCGCTTCAACAGGACCACTTCATCTGGACTCTTACCACCACCCTGACTAACAGGGTGTCAGGTTATATCCTGACTCTGTCAGTGTTCTTGTACTATTGCATTTATTTTAATTTTCCTATTAAAATATAGTTCTGACTTGTCATCTCCCACTGGTTTGTTTTCTAACTAGTACATCCACTTTCAATAAGGATACTTTTACAGATTTTCCAAGCTTTTTTTTTTTTTTTAATGCTAGTTAATTTGCTAATTTCTAATCAGAGATTTGTAATTTGTTCATTTATGCTTAAAAAATTTCTCAAAAATATATTTTGATCAACCTTGGCAATGTCTATTGAACTACAATTTTAATTTCTATGGTTTTAGCAGTTTCACCTCATCTGTGATCTGTGAGCAATCCTCGATTGATTAGTCTTTTGAGAAGTGATATCTACTTGTTCTGGTTTTATAACATTTACAACCATTTTCTTGTCTATAGGTGTGAAAAGTATTCCTCAAATTTTGTCTTTCTTGGTTTGGTAGAATTCTCTGTTTCCAACCAGATACATTTTCAGTTGTGAGAATATTACTCCTCTTTTCCACTTGAAAATATTATGTGTGCTGCAACTTCTCAACAAAAGGCACAGACAACTGGGTCTATATCTCATTTTATGTAATCCAAAGTAATACCACTGATTTTAATATAACTATAGAATTATCAGGTTCCTGGAGAACTAAAAAAAAAAAAAATCCAGTGATGTAATTCAAAATAGCTACACAAAAGAGTCCAGGAAAAAAAAAAAGAAAAAGATATTTTCAATAGGAGATAGTTTATAAATGCCGATAATCTTGTATGCACTGACCATTTCAGAGGAAAAACAAAACAAAGCAAAGAAAGGAGCTCTTGTTCTCAAGAATCAGACTTTTAAGTCATCTCTGCAGAAATTATTTTAAAGTATCAATGAGTGATCCCAATAGACTATGGAACTTTTTCTCTGGCTTGCTACTTCCTACTGCTTAATAAAAAATTTTCGGCCACTTCACTATATCTCTTGATAGGTCTATCACATCTGTGGGATACAAAAAAAGAATGCAATTATAACGTCTAGTCAGAAAACAGCTGAAAGCTACCAATGTTCTGAACTTTGACTTGCAGTTTTTGTCTCTTAACATATTTATTCTATGATATTTCTGAGAAACACTGCAACTTTGGCAAAATGGTATCGTCTGAGTTTTTCTCTCACTAAGTGGCCTCAGCATGTCAATGTATCCTGAAGGGAGTACACTGGCTCCCTGTCAAACATCAAATTGAATTTCAAATTGCTTTGATGGCTTGTAAGGCAGTGCAGTTTGAGAAAGTATGTATTTATCAGAATTGCTTTCTCTGCATGAGCCCAGTCTCTCTCTGAGATCATAAAAAGCAAGTAAATTGGCAATTCTGGAATGTGCAGGAGGGTAAAAACTCAGGAACACATATTTAGCTGTTTTACAACTCAAATACGTAATTGATTCTCTGACCAGGTCCTATAATGTGGCTTGATCCTGTCATATTTATGTAGCATTTCAGACATCTCTAAATGATGAACAGTATTTCTTAGTCTCTACATTCATTAATGATCTAGGCCAAGACACAGGAACTGGCCTTGCAACACACTTTTAAGAGATGGGATCTTATATCAAGGACATATCATAGTTGAAAGGGAAAAGACAGGTTGCTGTATGATGTGTTGGAATGTCTGTGCTTAAAGCTGACCTACGAATGTACAGAGGACTTTATATAATGTCTGCAGGAAAGCTATGACCAGTGCACAAGACATACAGAGTTCTTTACATGTGCTCAAAGCTTTGTATTTGCAGGCACTGAGCCCAGAGCAAGAGGTCTTGTTCTAAAATAATCCCCTTTAGTACCTTTCAACTCAAAGGCTTAATGTCAAAGTCAATAAATTTAAATCTTAAGCACATTTGAATTAGGGACTGAGCAAATAAAAAACCTTTCCTGTTTCAAAAAATACTCAACAAAAGTCTTTATTATTTAATTTTAATATTGCAGTTGCAGCTGGAACCCCATTTGCCTTGACTGTTGTGCTAGAATATGTTGGTCATATAATAATAATTGAATTTCTGAAAGAATTTCCAAATCGAAAGGCATTTTCCAAGGGTATTTCTCCCCTTTAATGGGAAAAAGAGTGTAAGCAGGGTATCTGGCAAGCCTTCTATCAAATCATCCATTTGCTCATGATTTTAAATATGAGGATGATCCCAAATTCTTTCAAAGGTAGTAATGAAATTTTGTAGCCATTATTGTCTTTCATTCATCTCTATTACTGGTCACTGATATTTTACATATAATTGAATACTTTAGGAAACAAAATGAGACACCAAGTATCCCCACTTTCCTACAGATATCTCTGAAATTAAAAGAGCAAGCTTCAACATGAAGAGCTGATGGTGCCTGTTTGCCTAAAGTAGTAAGGGGTGAGTTAGAGAGATGTGAAAAGACCATCAGAAGTAAAATTGTGTTCAGTTTGGATATGTGTTTGATTTTTTTTTCCCATCTTAGTGTCCTTCTTTAGTCTTCTTTCGTTTGGTGCTGCTATTCAGGTGACCCCAAGGATACACAAAACGAGATGTATTTATTCTGTCAATATTATAACTTGTCTTTGTGTGTGTGTGTATGTGTAATAAAATATATTTCTTTCAAAATTCAAGGATTTTAAAAAATGTTTATCCATAACTACCCTAACAGTTAATTTAATTTTTTGAAAATATCTCTCACCCAAATTAAACCATCAGAACAATAATTTCCAAGGCATCTTAGAAATTTCTTTGTAACAAAAATATGCCCTATTATTTTAAAATATGCAAAGACAAATGCATGAAAGCAAATAATATTGCCAGTAAAAATGGCACGTTTTGTAGAACAGTGAAAGTTAAAATTGAAAGAAATGCATAAAACGATTATTCGTAGCAAGGAAAAAAATCAAGAAATTATAAAATTCAACATAATTTAATCTAATCTTTTTACCAGGCTGCATTTCATCATGTAGTCTGGTTCAGACTCTCCCAAACTATGCAAAAAGACTCTTGTTTCATGAAAATAAATTTTATGTATTTTATTATCGTTAACACAGTATGTTGTTGTTCTCAGATGAAGGAGCTTAATAATTATAACAATAAATACTTCTCAACCTTTTCAAAATAAAGATCTTGCTGGCAACGTAAAACTATTTTTAAATTATATTATTTATTTTAATAACAAATACAAATGCTGTGCTGACATTTTCAACATGACTATCAATCTCCATTAAAGATATTTTAAGTGCTTTGAACTTTATAATGAGACAGGATGATTGTATTTGCAATGAAATTAGACTGTGTGATTTCTTAACAAGCTTCTATGAGTTAAGTTTAAAAAGATGGAAGTATTTTCTTTCTGTGAAAGAACACAAATCAATTAAAATATTAGAAAAGCATTTCAAATAGATAAAAATAGAAATGGGTATTCTTGATAAATTTCTTAAGAAAAAATATTTCAAAAGTTTAAATTTTTGTTTTCTTCTCTTAACTGAATTTACTTACATATGAGGTATTTTAAAGTTGTGATTCACATCCTTTGAGTATGACAGGTATTTTGTAAGAGTTGTATGTGTAGTATACTGCCAGATTTACTTGATAAGTACAGAATTGCCTATTTCTATACATATATTTCACCCTGAATATGGCAGATATAGCCCATACACTGGTAATGGAACCTCTTTTTTGGTTTTTTTGGTCAAGACAATTTCAGTAAGTACCATCGGACATATATGGGAAGTCATCACATAGGCAGGTTAAACATCTGTCAGGCAGTTTGTTATACAGTGATGTGCACGTTGACTGGTAGGAACATAGGTCAAGTTATGTGGCAAAAAAGAGGTTAAAAATACCTACCCTCATCTTAGTGCTGCAAAGTAATTAGAAATCATTATGAACAAACTGAGCCCAGTTCTTGAAGTTCAGTGTGTATTTTTGGCAAATCATGTAACTATAATCTTGGAAAGAGCTTCTGTATCCTTTTAAAGAAGGTTTTCATATGAGTATTCATTAACTCAATTTTTCAAAATTATTATTATTTTTTCTTTTTTTAAGAAGTATTCCATTAAATTTTCTGTTAATTAGGAACAGCAGTTCAGCAGATCAGAATGACTAGACACAAACATCTTTTGTAAAACCCAAAAAAAAAAACCAACAAAGTGCTCCAGAGAGGTTATTGCTGTACCTATGCGGTTAGTTCCACTCAAAATAATTATGCTGTATTATTTCTATGCTATAAAAGCATAAAGAGCTCTCAGATGAGGTTAGTCTCTTCTTTTCGTAGACAATGTGCAAACATACAGACAGAGGACGTTATTCATACTCTGTGGACATAAAGCCGGTCTCATAGACAGAAAAATAAATGCAGGAATCAACAAAAGGACTTTCTTAAGTACATAGAAAATATGACTGTGAGCGAGACCTGTAACAATGTTCCAAACTCCATCATGAGGTTTGCCACACTGAAGGGATGATGTCTTATGGGACTACCTAAAAACAGAGGCTAGACAAAATTAGAAGAATAAAAAGCAGTTATATTTATTGAAGGGCCTTCAGGTACACTTATGGCAGACAAAGCCCCCCAGGGGCTACACCCAAAAATGGACAATGGGTCACGGGCTTCCATACTTTTATAAGCTTGGTCCATTTGCATATTGGGGGTTAATATTCCAATTACAGCTTCAGGTAATGAAGTCATTTACCCCAAGTTTGCTTCCCCCCCCCCCGTTCACTTTTGTTTACATTTCTCAGGGCCTGAGACAGTAAGGTGTCCTTGAGTTTCAGGCCTAGAGAGGAATTGTTTTGTCTGACCAAGATGGAAGAACAGTAACTAACACCGTACATGGAGTTTAGAGTTATGCACTAAAGAATTAAACTCCAAATATATGGAAAAATATAAAAGCTAAAATCCTAAGGCATCAGGGAGAGTTTAGGCAAAAACAACTAACCCTCCTGGATTCTGGAGAAACCAAGAGGCCCTGTTGCCTGCTGGATGATATGATTTGAACTTTGAGAATGTTGTTAAGATCTATCTTGTGTGCTAGAAGAACAGTAAATCAATGGTTTAGCCAGCAATAGGAGATAGATTTATAGACTACTGTCTTTGCCTTCTAAACTATAGTGTGACATCCATGCAAGAGAGTGAAAAATAGTATTTTCATTAGCATATATTATATAGCCTGTGAGCTCAGAAGTTTGTTTCTGTAACCTACTGAGGTATCTGATAAGATTGTTTTTCCCTGTAATTAGCTCTGATTTCTGTGAAAATTGAAGGTACTCAATAGTTTTCAAGAGTGAAACTAGAAAGATAAATCTATAAGTTACATGTGACATAAATCAACATTGTTCCAGTAGAACCATCTTGATTTTTAGCAACCAAAATACAGTCCTATAAAAGCTCCTTCGAAGTTAGTAGTTACTTCTTAAAATTAATGAATACTTATTCGGTTTAAATATTTATAATTTATTCTGGTAAAAATACATTTTAGAGAGCAGAGTTTAGTATGGTCACTTAAAATCTGTATTTATACCACCAAGATAAAGCTCTGAAAGTTGAACACATCATGTTTAATATAATAATATATTTTAAATCTATTATAAACTGTCATGATAAATTGAATTACTTAGTCATAAAACACTTAGAAAAGACTTAAAAGGGTTGATTTATAAATTAGTAGATGTATATCACTTCAACATCTATTCTTTCAACAGCACTGAATTTCAAGTGAAAAAAATATATGGAATTCCTGTAATTTTGTTTCTGATTTGTTATTTCTTTTCCTTTCCTAATCTACAATAAGGCCTTCAACAATAGGACTTACAGATATCATAACAACCAGATTCAATTTTCTTCTTAAAATGTGTTTCCCAAGCTGTTCCCTCATAGATACCAAACACAGTGGAACCTTTTCAGACAAGGCAATTTTCTTCAAATGCCAAACTTTAATGAAGAATTAAGATATTCTATTTTGGCATATCTGTTGGCTTATCTGTTTCCAGTAATCGTGTAACCCATGTATTGCAGTCAGTGTAACACATACTTCTATAAAGGGCCTGAAGATGACAGGCTGCAAAAGTCTGATTTCCAAAACATGTAAAATTGATTATAGAGATTTATATCTTCATTTTTAGTGTTTGTATTAGCTTGTTTGGTTTTTTGTTGGGGGTTTTTTACACAAAAAAACTCTCTAACACCTGCCACAGAAAATGAATAATGTGCTGTGGAAATGACACAAATGGATTCCCTGGATAAGCACTAGGTAACTTGTAAACACAGGAAATCAGCAGCAATCAACTTTAGCCAAAGAGTTGCTCTTTGTGGCAAAGATTAACTCTTGGTCCCTTGGCTTTATTTCAGAGTCATAGCACTGGGAATCTGTACATGGGCAAAGAGAGTATCCCTCTGCAAATGTCTTATCCCCAGACTGTGGTGAAGAGGAAACACAACCAGTGAAATCTGGAGTGTTCTGGATGATGAGAACTTTTCTGCAGCACAGGCAAAGCTGGAAGAACCACCAGTGCCCCCAGTGAAGGGCATCTCAGCCCGGCTGATCGTTCAAGAGAGCACTCGGAGGGCTGGTCCGACACACCTATTTTACTGAGCAAACCAGTGAAAGGAGAAGAGCATGGAGAAGTGCAGCTAAGTCGATTTTTACCTGTTCTGACTGTTCTTGAGTATTAAAAGATTATTTTTTTTTCCCTTACTGATTTTTTTCCTTGCCTACTGAGTTATTTTTTTAAAAACTACAATTGAAAATGCTTTTGAAAGAAACATGAAAAGCTAAGACATACATTTTTGCAATACATTTTGGTTAATAAAACACATTTTGTTTATTTATTATTTATGGGGGTTTTTTTGTTTTTTTTTTCTTTTTCAACCAGATGAATCCAGCTCTAGATAACACACAATTCCACTTTTCCCAATTTTTTTGCAGCTCTCTGAAAAGTGTCAAAACACTGCTGTCCATCATTTCTTGATGACACAAAACAGCAGTTGTAAGTTTCAAGTTATAATAATATAAAATATGCCGGCGAAAACATTGTCAGAAAAAAAAATGCAGCTAGCACTGCAATTACAAGCAAGTTTGTTTTCATAAGCAGGCTTCCCTAGCCTCAGAAGAGTTAAAATACTGGCATGGGTTCATAAACTAAATGTAGGAAATTGTTTCCAAGGAGGTAATGAATAAAACTTTTTAAATACTCAGGTTATTAACAAATATGTCACCTTCTCCTTGTTATCATCTCTCTGAGACACAATCTTTTCCAGCCTGAGACACACAGTGATAAAAGACAAAGCAAGAAAAAATCTCTAACTTTCCATTTTGCATTCTGGTACTTTTTCAGGTTTTTTTATCATGACAGAGGTGTTCAAAAGCTCAAGAACAAATCCTCAGAGTGTGAACTGGGGTCTAGTAAGGACTATGAGGATTCAGGGTGGGTCAGTCATGATAGCAATTCAAGACATTGTGAAGACTTAATTTTACTGCACACTATGCTCCATGAACAGCTCCATCTTCTGAAGCAATCCAAAACTAGAGAGGGGGAAGTGTGGCTTAATGCTCCAGAATCCTTCTTGTTGAAGGGTTGTGCACTTTGTTCTGTTAATCTGAACTAGAGTAGACTTACGGAAACATCCCACTATGTGCAAATTAAATGTATACTTATGAGGGAGTGTTTGTATCATAATTACAGAATTTGTAGCAAAAGATTTGGGAAGTAGCGGTATAATTTTAATAATCATACATCTAGCTATTTTAGATTGAAGAAAAACACTATACTGACATAAAATGTTTTAAAAATAGTGCTATATATTTATCTAGAGAGAGATAATTGTCTGTGCTTCTTTACTGTTTTACAATGGCTATTTCATTAAATATTTCAATCAATTTTTATTTTACAAAGCAGAAGAAAATTAATTGCACTATAATTTAAACAAATATGTCTCTAGGCACTGTTTCTGTGCTCCTTCTCTTGAGAAAATATCTTTAAAGTCCCAAGAAATATTCATTTGCTACAACTGTCCATAATTAAAATATAAAAATAACTAAAACTGCTCCATTAACATAAAAACAAGGAAACATTGAATTTCAGACATGGAACAGCACAGATGAGGATGACAAAATGTCATATATGCTTTTAATTTATCCTTAGTAAATCTCATGTGCTTTGTTAAAAAGTGTTAAAATAGCTTAGTAGTGCATTAAACTATTTGAAAATATTCAATAATAAATAGTCAAATGCTTTCTACTCCTGTAAAAAAAACTTACAAAAATGTCACAAATGTTGTTTCTGATGCCAACAATTATACTAAAAATCAATCAAGAAAAAAACCCAGAAAGATAATATAGCTGTAGTTTCTCTATTTAGTCAAAATGTCCTTACACCCTTAAAAATCATTAAGGATGCTTATACAAAAAGGGAAAAACATAGACAATTTTTGTGATAAAGAATTTAATAATGAAAAATACTCTATGTGTACATACATGAATCATCCATAACAATATAAGATTATTACTTTTTCCAGCCCTAGCTGGACATCATCTGCTCATTAATTCAGATTAACAAATAGGAGTTCATGGCATTATGTTTGAGGGTGACATATCTAGGACATGTTTGAAAACCACAGTATTACCAACAATGTAGGCATATGTTAAGCGCTAAGAAGGTTCAGCTTCCCTATTTCAAGGATAGCATAGGGCATAAATCTGCCTAGACAAATATTGAAAAACAAGATTTTTTCTCTGGATACAGGCACTCATTTTTGTTGTCTTTCTTGCATTGAAAAATATGGAAATATGAATGAAAAAAGACAAAATATACAACTCTTGTTTCATGTAAGCTGGTTAACAAAACTTTTGATTTTATTTGGGCTGCTTTCTATGACAAATATAATAAATATAATTTAATGTATAATATATTGTATCACAAAGACTATACTGCAGCTGCATCAAGTACATTAAAATACAGCCAAAATACACTTCCTGCTTCCTTGTCTTGGTTTAGGCTTTAGATGTGTTCTGAAATCTTAAAATGCAGTTGTAATTTTCTTCACTATAGCAGCAGATGTCTTTCATGTGTCTTGTGGCCTAAAACAGCCTTGGCTTCTGCGGAATGCAATTCCTGGGGCAGATCAATTGCCTTGAAACAAAAGAAATAAAGGCCAGTCTCTTTACTCAAAGAGTAATCTGCCATGGACAAATATCTGTAAACAGAAGTAAACCCTAAACAAAGTTAAAAACCAAGTTAGCTCAGGTTATCAAGTAGATACCTAAGCAAACCTGACACTTGTAAGTCCATGGGCCTGGCAGAATGCTCCCACAAAGGATGAGAGAGCTAACTAATGTAATTTCATGGCCACTTTCAATAAGATTTGAATGATCATAGTGAATAAATCCTAATCCTAATAAATCAAGGCTCAAGGATATTAGTTTGAGTTTTGAGATATCTAAAAAATGCCCCATGAAGTTGGCTTATCCAGTGTGCTTAATTTATACACTTAACAACATATGAGACCTTGATTATGTTCTTAGTGTCAGTGTTATTTTTATAGTTTATATAGGCTGGAATGGGACGTCTAATTTTAACTTGTTGCTGAAGATCCTCAGATCTTGAAAGGTCAGTGTGGATTTCATAAAGCATGCAAATTTATACCAACTAAGACAATAGCCCATTGGCACTAAAACCCCTGCTTTCCTCATGTTTCCATATCCTGCTGAGTGAAGAAGGTTAACTTGTCATTGCCTGGATCATTAACTTTTTGGAGAGAGATTTTTGAATGCTCTCATACATAAATTTACATGGCAAGATGAACTTCTCAACTCCATAAAGTAGACATTTCAGAATCTCCCAAGGATAGCATTTGGAAATCAGCATTTTGATAAGCAGGTTTTTTTTTTTTCCAGAATGTAATTTTGAAATGGCACTGAAACACTATTACTGAGGTATAGGGATGATGGATGCATGAGGTAAACAGAGAAGAAAAAGTTCTCTTTGTTTTCTTCACGAAAAGGATCGCATTCCCCAAAGACAAATTTGTTTAACTTACATGGAGCGACAAACAGGCTACAAATAGTTGCTACTTTTTTAAAAAAATCTGGTTTGAAAGACAAGTGTAATAAAAAAAGGAATGAAGTCCAACCATGTCTATTTTATTTGTACTCAAATAAAGTCATAGAAGCTCAGTGCAACTGTACACTGTCATAATTTTTCCACAGTTCACCTCTTCTATCCTACTGTTATCTGTTGTCCTGTAAACTTCGACAGCATTATGCATCTGCAGCTACATGCACCAGTTTTTTGACAGCAAGTAAAATTGGCATGTAGAGGCATTCTGAGATGAAATCTTATAATTGACAGGCTGAGACTCTAGCCAAAAGGGTATTCATTTGGGTAATCCCTGGGCTGAAACACTGCTGGTCTGTCAGCCTCTGACATTATTGGCAATCTCATAGACTGTATCTAGCAGCTGAGAGGAAGCTGTGCCAACTGGTGGCAGGCTTCAATAGGTTTAGAAACGCCATCAGTGTAATTGTCATCTTTAACACTGAAAAGTGCTTATATGCCATTGTGATAAGTGTGATAGAAACTGTGTAAATAGAAAAGAGCCAGCAGAGTCTTGGAAAAGGCATTCTGCATTTACTATCCCCGCTGTTTTGAGCTGCCTGCAAACAGAAACTTTGAAACAACAGACAAATATCACATCCCATCGACTACAAAGCATTATGAGAATGACCTCGGTGAATTTCTCTGATGCCTTGTGCTACATGGCAACACGGGGAGGAGGCCAAGAGCTGGCAGTTCTCTGGATCAGACAGCTGCAGGATGGGACTGTGTCTCTGTTCCTGACACTGAGAGAGCCAAAAAGCATAAGGGGCGGATAAATACTTACTGGAGTGTTTTGAGCTATTGGTAGTTATTCAGGGGAGGACAAAAAATCCACCATGTTCTCAAAGCTTTAAGTACTTTAGTACAAGGGCGTTCAAACTAGCACAGAAATATTGAAGCCTATTTAAGTCATGCTGCATAGTGTAAAGCTGATAAAATTTTTAGGTGTGTTTTGCTGGGGTTTTTTAACAACCAACCAATCACCCCTGTGGTTTTCATTGTACAGGATGGTTGTATGTTGATGAATGGAAAACAATTGCTTAACCATCACCCAAAAGCCTGTAAGTGTCAAGGCATGATGTTAGAAAAAGTATGGATAATTATTAACTCATTTCATTGTTAAGCGCCATAGCACTAAATAGAATAAAGACAAGCGAGAAACAGGGGAAAGTTTTTCTAAAGCAAATTGTCTGGAAGAAGTTGTCCTTGTGTGTTAACTATTTATTTAAAACCAGCCACATTGGAAACACAGGAAAGAAGACTAATTCTGACTTGTTGAAAAAGTAGTTGCTTTCCTGCTTTTTCTGAATGATGTAACATACGTGCACACTTGTATACACATAGAGGAACACTAGCATCTGTCAAACAGGATTATGTATAATGCTTGTCAGCCTCTCTTGCCCTAGTGCTTTATCTGTTGAGAGATCAACTCATTTGGGTTGCATGAAATGTCATTTTCGGGAAGATATTTTTTCTTTTTGCTTGGTTTGTAGTGTGGGGATTTTTTCAAGCTAAAAGAGAAAATTTCGTTTGTTGTGCGTAACATATTGGTCAGCACAAATATGCTAAGTACAATCAAATTAAGATTTTTTTTTTTTTAATATTCTAAAAATAAAATTTACAGGGAAGTTTAAAAGCATTCTCCTTAGTGCAATCCTTAACCAATGAAAATAGGCCCATATCAGTAAGATAATTAGGCACCCGCTGTGTCACTGCTGGCCTCTTTGTACACAGTCCTCATTCAAGTGTCGCATGTCTGCCGCAAACCTAGCTTTGAAAAGCATTTCAGTCTTCTGCATGGCATTTCCTGAGGTGCCTGTGTCTCTGCTTCCAGGCAAGCCTGACATTTGTATCTCAGGCTCAAGAAGGGGTTTGTTCTTACAGGTGGGTCTGCTCACACCTGCAGAGTCTGGCTATATCCAAACTGCAGCAGGAGCTAATACTTCCTGTCACAGAGACTTGTTCAAAGAGCCATGGATTAATGGAAGAGACCTTCAGCCCAGCTGGAGAGAGAGCTGTGCTGAATTTGCTACTCTGGCACTTCAAATATCCTCTAGAAAATTGTGATAAAAATCAAGGCAAAGGGACCCAACTAGATAGAAAAAGAGTCCTCAGACTGAAATTAGGTAATTCCATCAAGTGATGCTAGAGATTCCTTGGAGTAGGATCAGAATGAGGCAAGGGTGGTGTCACAGATTTGAGAGGAGACTCTTCTATCTGAGGAGCTACAGGGCTGTGTTTGTGTGGTTCTGCTCTTCCAAGCCAGCATGGTTCCGCTGGTGGCACAGCTTGACAATCTGGCTATGAGACTGGGCTGGCAAACACCGTCTTCACATGAAGTCCGGGAAATCCAACCAGCATTTGCATCTAGAGGAGGATCCCCCCACATGTTAAACCTTCACACAGTCTTCAAACCTCCATATCTTTAAGGAGCTGAATATGCTGAAATCCTCCTCAGATCAGGAGGTGGGTGTTTGTTTCCTGATGTGCAAATTAAGAGGGTAGACTGGAATAGTGTGCGTTATTATTTAAGAAAAATAAAAAAGAAAAGCCCATTTTTTTATTCACTTCTTGTACAGGAGAATGTCTCTACAAAAATACCTAATAAATTACTTAAAAATTTACGTTATTAAAACACATTTTTTAAAAAGTGTTTCTTTCCAGACTATTTTCTGCTCTGCTAAGAGAAGGATGAATAATGAGCATTTGAAACAAAAGCATGATGACTTCAGCACAGGGCGTACACTGAACTGTTAGTAAGATT
Source organism: Eulacestoma nigropectus (assembly GCA_013397775.1). Classification (NCBI taxonomy): domain Eukaryota; kingdom Metazoa; phylum Chordata; class Aves; order Passeriformes; genus Eulacestoma; species Eulacestoma nigropectus. The sequence continues at coordinate 453,313 of VZTE01003146.1, read as the reverse complement.
GCAGATAGCAGCAGAGTCTTTATAGATTGCTTTGATTAGTAAAGTGAAGCTTTTCCTTTGTACACATAATGTTCCACCATGTATTTACACAATAAATGGAGATGAATCAACATCTTATCTCTAATAGAGATTAAAACATCTCATTCATAGAATAACTCAGAAGGATCTGCTTGCACATCCTTATTGAGACAATCTGATGCACAATTTGGTTGTTTTGGAAATGTAGCACATGCGAAATAGCACCAGTGGCATTCCCATATTTTACAGACTTATATAAAAGTATAATGTGTTACTGCACAACACTGAAATTATTCTAATGCAACAGCAAATTATGTTTTTTTCACTGTTTCTCTAAGATTAAAGTTTTTTTTACACTTCATGCAAATAAGGCTAATGAGGTTCACTAGTTTAGTAACATCTTTTTCTAATTCCAGAAGTATTTGCCATCAGCCACTTAGTGTAGATTGGTTATTTGGTGAATATGCAAATAGTGCTCTTCATTTGTATTCACTTTTAGGAAGGACCTGGAATATTTAGGTTTTATCTGTAATGAACAAATAAAATAGCTGGAGTTTCAATTTTCCACAGGAAAAGGCTTTTATAAAAATAAACCCACAAATTGCACTGCACTTGGCCAATCTTGGATGCTTTCGGTTTGCTGGTATTGATCAAGTTAAACACTACTGTTTGCCGTGTAATATATTCAGTGGAAAGGCAGAAAGCAAGTATAATGTTTGAAATTTTTATTCAACACTAGCAGTACAAGCATAATCTTTTGTATGCTCAGAGGAAGGCTGTGCTGTAGGTAGTCTAACCTGCACGCAGAAAGCCTGAATGCTTTTGTGCCTGAAAGTACAAAAAATATACACACTCTATTAATTTAAAGATATTCTGACCTCACTATCCTGCTTTTCTTTCTTCAAAGGCAGTTGTTCTTAACTTAGATATTTCTCAGCAGTGCGGACAATCTCTGATTTTCTAATTAAAATTCTGTAGAATTATTTGGACAATATTTTCTGCTTACAAGCTGAAAAGCCCAAAAAATGCCATAGAAAGAATATAAATTTTGAGTGCATTTTATTGTAATTGTCTACCACGTTTTCCACTCTTTATTAACTTTTGTAGACTTTTTTTTTTTTTTAATCCCTAATAGGATTCTCTTCAGAAAAAAATAAATATAATTTAGTTAGCATAATGAAGCATATGTCCTTGTGCGTTCTGAACAATGAAACTATGGAATCATCACAGAATGGTTTGGGTTGGAAGGGATCTTAAAGATTATTTAGTTCCAACCACCCAGCCATGACCAGGGACACCTTCCACTAGACCAGGTTGCTCAAAGACTTGTCTAACCGGGCCTTGAACACTTCTAAAGATGGGGCATCCACAACTTCCTGAGGCAGCGTCTTCCCATGTTTCATCACCCTCACAGTAGAGAATTTCTTCCTAATATCTAATCTAAACCAACTCTCTTTCAGTTTGAAGCTATTACCTCTTGTCCTGTCACTGCATGACCTTGTAAAACGTCCCTCTCCACCACTCTTTTAAGCCCATTTAGGCACTGGAAGGTTGCTGTGAAGTCTCCCCAGAGCTTTTTTCTTCTCCAGGCTGAACAACCCCAACTCTCTCACCCTGTCTTCATAGGAAAAGTACTCCAGGCCTCTGATCATCTTCCTGGCTCTTCTCTGGATCCACTCCAACAGGTGGAGTTCCACATCCTTCTTACGTTGCAGGTCCCAGAGCTGGATGCAGTACTTTGGGTGGGGTCTCATCAGAGCAAAGTTGAGGGGCAGAATCACCTCCCTCTTCCTGCTGCCCATGCTGTTTTTGATGCAGCCAGGTTGCTGTTGTAGCTTTCTGGGATGCAAGCACACGTTGTCAGCTGACGTTGGGCTTCTTGTCAACCAAGACCCCCAAATCCTTCTCCTCTGGGCTCTTCTTTATCCATTCTTTCTGCAGCCTGTATTTGTACTTAGGAGTGCTCCAAACCAGGTGCAGGACCTTAAATTTGACTTTGCTGAGCTTCATGAGGTTTGCGTGTGCATATCTCTCAAGCGTGTCAGGGTCCATCTTTTGGATGGCATCCTTTCCCACACAGCTCAGTGCTGTCAGCAAACGTGCTGAGGGTGCACTCAATCCCACTGTCCATGTCACTGACAAAGATGTTAAACAGCACCAGAACCACCACTGAACCCTGGGGAATCATTCATCACTGGTCCCCACTTGGACATCAAGTTGTTAAATGCAACTTTTGAGTGTGACCATCTAGCCAATTCCTTATCCACTGAGTAGTTCATCCATCAAAACCATGTCTCTACAGTTCAGAAAAAAAGATGACATGCAGGATAATGTCAAATTCTTTGCACAAGTCCAGGTAGATGACATTGGTCACTCCTTCCTCATCCACTAACACCATAATCCCATCACAGAAGGCATCCAAAATTGACAGGCATAAATTTCCCTTGGTGAAGCCATGTTAGCTGTTATCAACCACATTCTCATTTTTCGTATTTTCCAGGATGGTCTGCCCCATGATCTTGCCAGACACTGGGACTAAACAGTTTGTGATTTTCCCAGTCTTCCTTATTTCCCTTTTTGAAGATGAGTGTTATGTTTGTTTCTCCTTTTCCTGTCAGTAGGAGCTTCACTGTATTGTCATGACTTCTCAAATATGATGGATAGTTACTTAGCCACTTCATCCACCAGTTCCTTCTGGATCCATGGATACATTTCATCAGGTACCATGGATGCATCTCATCAACTCCTAAGGACCTGTGTGCCTTCAGGTTTTTTAAATTATCTCAGACCTGGTCTTCATCTACAGTGGACAGTGGTTATCCATTTTCCTAGTCCCCGCCTTGCCTTCTGTAACTTGAGCAGTGTGGCTGGAGCAATTGCTGGTAAAGACTGAAGCAAATAAGTCATTGACTGCCTCAGCCTTCATGACATACCATGGTAGTCAGGTCTCCCATTTCCTTTCAGAGACAGTCCGCATTATCCCTGGTCTTTCTTTCATCACCAGTATACGTACAGAAGATTTTCTTTTTGTCCATGATGGCCCTGTCCAAATTTAATTCTATCCAGACTTTAGCTTTCCTAATCTGATCCCTGGCTGTTCAGACAAATTCTCTGTATTCCTCCCAGGTTACCTGTCCTTGCTTCCACCCTCTGTAGGCTTCCTTTTTGTGTGCTTGAATTTGTCCAGGAGCTGCTTGTTCATCCATGCAGGTCTGCCAGGTTTTTTTGCCCAGCTTCCTCTTTTTTGGGATGCATTGCTCTTGAGCTTGGATAAGCTTGAATATTAACTGGCTTTCTGGGACCTTTCTTCCCTTAATAAACTTACCTTCTTCACAAGTAAATGAAAGGTATATCATAAATGGATGAAATACCCTGGATTACAAAGGTCAGTCGTCTCTGAATTCCTAATACCCAAAACCTGTTTGCTATCCATTTTCTCACATGCTGCAGCACATGTATCATAAAGACAGTCTTAAAAAAGTGTGTAAAACTGTGTCCAAGGAATGTAGAGGAGGACTGTTCAGCTGGTTTTGTAAATTTTTTTTCCATTATATGCTTTTCAGCATTGACTATTAAGGATTTATCTTTGCAAGATACGCCTTTAAATAAGTAAATGGCTGAATTAAAAATGCATTGAAGACCCAGAATTTTCTCAGGTGCAGTGTCAGAGTAATCCTAGTCAATTTTCCCCTTGCAAATCAAAAGAAAATCCTAAGGATTACCTAATTAGAAATTACCTAATCAGAAAATATGTAAAACAACATAACCAAGAAAAATAATTTAAGCCTCTTCTGGAATTCACTTTGCTTTGTAAACCCTGCTGTGTTTCATTCTGGATAGAAAGAGATGGGCAAAATAGCCGAGAAGAATCAGATGTCTCAACATGGCTTAGTATTTAATGAAGCCAAAAAATAAAATAAATAAATATTAAAAGAAAATTAGAAGACCAGTTTTATGTGAGCAGTAAACAACAATGTTTCTTTGAAATATCAGCTCAGAAAAGAAAGAATAATAAACAATAAGAGCATCTACATTAATAAGAATAGTGGTAAGCCAAGATGATTATAGTATTTTACAAATTGTTTTGCGGCACTTTCCTTCCCTTATATGTTAGAATAAAAGCCTATAATCTTTTGCCAGAAGATGAGAAAACAACAATTTTAAGCTATTTGACATGAAACTGGTTGATATAAAAACCAAAACTGCTCTGAATGAGGATGAGAAGTTACATGACTGCATTTCATAATGTTGAAATCATTCAGTGAACGTATATATGTACCATATATAATTGGGTGAAAAAAAAATTCTGTGCAGGCAGCAAATACAGTTAATATCTTCTTGCTATTACTGTTATTATTTTCCAGATAACTTCTCTGTTGAATGTCAATCTAGGATGGATCTGGTTGTTTTTAAAATATTTTTTCCAATACAGTGCAATCAGACATTCCTGATACCAATGCAGTTTGTTAATGAGTATCTTTTTTCTGAACTTTGTGGTAATTAGGGGCTATGGCAGTCATTTCAGAAAAAATAGAAACAAATAATTAAAAGTAATTGACTTTGTTAAAATGGAAACTCAGGATGAAGTAAAGTAAATGAATATGAATTTTGTTAAATCATAAGAGATTGCTGAATCTCTTGCACTAGGCTTCATCTGCAAGGTAAAGTTTTGAAGTTATTAAATCAGATTTCATCCATATCTCATGACTTCATATCAGCTGAGGGGATGATTATCTATCATGCCTACATTTCTTTGCTGTTAATTCCATTCTCACACAAATAGAACACAGTTTGGACAACTTCTTTGCTATCTGGTGTTTCAGGTATTCAGACAATATTGGGTAATATAATTAATCTTGCAATTTTCTTATTATATTCTTATTGCCTCTATTCATGATACTTTGCTTTGTGTGCTTGTTTTGTTTTCCTGAGACTATTGTATGTTGCCTATCTTAATCACATAGGTTAGAATGTCTTTCTTAAAATCAGTTTTCCCAGATTTCAGTGATGAAACTAAAAGTGAATTGCTGAGTTGAATAAATACATTGTCCTGTATTTCAATCATTCAAGATGAAATAGACTTCTATAAAAAAAAATTAGAAGATAGACCAGTTTAATTCCTAGGGTACTTTAAAAAAACCCAGTCAAAATACTTAGTCTAGAGTTTTTCTAATTTTGGAAGTGTTCTATTTGACAGAAATAAATAATTTATTTGTTCAATTGACATACTTACGATGAACACCTGCTGGTCATGAGAAATTCACAGAGAATTTTTTGATACTTTGGTAACAACACTGGTTTTGGGAAGGCTGGAGGGGAAGGAAGGTGAGAGGGGCGAACTACTGAAGTGACTCCTACATTTCACATATACAGTCCCAGTGTCTCAGATGTCTACTGGAGAGTTCTGAGGGCTCTCAAGCACCTTGTACCATAGAAGAAAGATACCTGCAGCTACTGTATAAAAAGACATTTTATAACTTTAAAGAAAGTCGGGTTAATTAATAAATTTTCATAGGATGGGCACTTAATTGCAGCCAGGATTGGGGATCTCTCACATGTTAAGATTTCCTTTTTTCAGAGCTATGATACTCTGATGTATTTCCCATGTGACATATGAAGTGATAGGCACATTGCAAGACTGAATATTTATGGGGAGGGTTGAGTTTGTTTCAGGTTCAGCTAGAAAGCCATTAAATTCAAATTAGCAAACATTTTCAAAGATTTTTAGCTGTTAATGTCTTTATCTAAAAGAAATTGCCTCAGAACATCTGAACTGAATGGAAGGTATATAGCCAAGAGCTTTTGATTCATTAAAAAAATACATTATTGTCTTGCAATTTTTCTGTGTCAATGTAGATTTTAATCAAGGCATGCAAACACCTAAGAGCTTACTTTGAATATATCAGTATAGCATAAAAATGCAGGAACTTCAGCACAAGCACTTTGAATAAATTTTCAAGGTTCACCTCACAAACCAGGAAGATCCAGAACCAGAACCCAAATCTTTTTACAAACCTGTTTCCTTTTGTAAGGGAAAAGATTTTTCTTCTGATGTTCTTTCACAGTGAAGTAATACACTCCTCATTAATTTTAAATAAAAGATAAAATCTTTATGTCTCTTCATACTTTGGTACAAATGAAAAAATCAATAAAATACAATCGAGAAGGGAAACAACATTAGAAGCAATACTTCAGCTGCAGGGCCTTCTTTGAGCTTTAACAAAATATTGAAAAACATTAATTTTCCTCCTAATATTTTACTTTCTTTTATTTTTTTTCCCCCAACTTTTTAAAATCCAAATTCCAAGAGTTTGGGGATTTGGTCTCTTCTATCCAACAAAGAGGTAAAATGCCATTAATAATACTAAACTTCTAGCCTTCTACTCAAAAACAATTTTAGTTTAGATTTAAGTGCTCATACCAATAAGGAAACATTCATCCCCTAGAAAAAGAATCTAAGTATATGCTAAAATTTGAAATAAATTCAGTGTTTATTTGCTCATTTGCTTGGTTTCTGAGTCTTTGTTTGCTTGCTTTTGTTTCCAGTGAAACTGGAACGAGGGTGCTTTTTTGAAATACAATCAAAATTGAATTGCTGCAAAGAAAACAAGATAGCAGCTCCTATGGAAAAAAAAAAGAGATGTTTAAATAATTGACTTATGTCTAACTTCATTTTGAAAATAGAATATCAACGAAAATTAAATATAATGGAAAACCAAAAAAGATTGTGTAACTATGACATATTACTGAACCTATGGTCTCCTCCTTCTATAGATTTTTGAAATATTCCCATACAGATAAATATTTTGTTTCTGAAGGCTGGATCTACACTACCTTCAAAACTATGTTTGAGGCTGAGTTTATCCACACTGGCTGGACAGAAATAACCCTTAAAAGAAAGACTTAGGGAAAATTTCCATGCACATTTTTGTAGAACACAGAATGGTAATTTTGTATACAACCAAACCCAATATATTTATAATAATTTGCAAAACACATCATTTAAAAAACAACATAAAGAATGAGAGGAAAGGTGGCACCTCTACAAAGAGAAGTAGCCTCTAAAATACAAGAAAAAAATGTCGGTACTGTTGATGCGTAATCTGACTCACAGAGCAATCCTTATCAGAGAGACGAGATAACTTTGCTTGGCTCACACTACATTACTTTTAACTTGTGGGTTGAAACTTGAACTAAGAAAAAAAATAGGTGTAAATTTACATCATTTTTTCTATCAATTTGGAAAGTCCAAATTCACATATGTGGCAGTCATACTGAATTTTAAATTTTACAGGATTTTTACGACACAGCTTACTGTCGTGGAAAAAGAGGCATATTCTTCTCCTGGTCTCCAATTTTGCACAACTATATAAAAAAGCAAGGAAGCAAGCCTGTATTCCAAATTCACTGGCTCTTTCCTTGTTGGTGCTTTGCACCATTTCATTTGCCTAAAAAATAAAATCTAGACCTAAATAAAAGCAAAAGACCCCTCCTAACAGGAAATGTCACAAAAAGACTCATAAGATATAACCAACAGTTTGTCTCTCTTCCCTGAATTCCTTGCATGTAGACAGCAATGTTTTTGTATTTTTTTAGCATTGTTAACCTGTGAAGTCTTTGAAGCAAATATGATCATTTGGATCACAATTTCTTCACTCTTAAGTGCAAAAGAGACTCAGCCATGACTGGCTTTCTAGGAGCTATCGTAATGCATTTAAAAGTACATTTATAAAATTAAAATTAAAATGTAACTCTGCACATGTATCATAAAACTGGTTCTGCAGAGAACACGCTTTACTGCACATCAATTGTGCAGAGAATGTTGAAAATAATGCCAAATGCAGATTAAAACCCACATCTCTGTAAATGCAGCACATCATTTTTTTCCTTGAAAAGAAAAAAAATTAGTGTGTACTCAAGTTTAGTGTGGTAGGTACCAATTAATTGATTCTGAAAATAAGAAGCTGAAGTTTTCCTAGTTATTTTTGACAGTCTATTCCTCAAATAGTTAATGTATGAGCTATTACAGGGTAATTTTAGTGATGCCAATCAAGATATCTTTAGAATAATAGCTACTACTGCTTACAAGTGTCAGATGTTTTATTGTAAACTAGGAGAGAAAAACCAACAAACACCAAGCCAACAAGTAACACCCACCACTCACTCACTCCCAGAAAAAAAAAAAAATCCTCTCTGCCCTCATTATTTGTGATTGTGGATAGACAAAAAATAAATTGAGCACTTCAAAATAGACAATTTTAATAGAAGCCACTGTTTGATATGAAAAGTGAACTCTGACAAGCCTTCCATCAAATTAATTATCTGAAATTTGTAAATAAATTTCTGGAACCTTCCCAAGTTCTCTGTAGTTTAATGATGTCACTTGGTGCTCATGTTTATAATTTGATGCTAAGAATTTATTGCCAGCCTGAATTTGGTAGCTAGCCTATGGAATCAATGCCTTTATGAACGACTGGAAAGACATCTCAATGAATGACAAGTTCAAGCTAATAATTTTCTGTCTTTGAAATCCCAGATAATTTTCTATGGTTCTGTTAAACTTGGAATATGACCCTTCACCAATTTAGGAGCTTCAGAAAATTGTATTGCAAATGTCCCATTTTTTAAATGTATTTTGCATTATTTTAAGCTATTCTTGAGTCAATTCATACAATAAATTAATGATGAAAGATTGATAAAGATTTTCCACTTGGCTAGATATATCAGAAAAAAGAAAAAAAACCACCTGGATTTTAAGAACACTTTGAATTAAGGAGCCAATATAAAAGAAATGTATTCTGTTCCATACAAAACAGAAAAATATTACATAGCCTAATTTGCAGGTAGAAAAATCAATCAAGATTGTCTCAAATTCTCTAATACCCAAGAGGTTTCAATGTTTGAGATTCTGCTGTGAGACTGGCATTCAAATGCAGTAGAACATAGGTCATAAAAAAAAAGGTGAAATCCTAGAATAACTAATTCTGGAAACCGTTTCCAGGCACTTGACAGACAAAAAGGTGGTTAAAATGGTCAGCAGGGATTCACAAAGGGGAAGCCATGCTTGACCACTCTGAGAGTCCTCTATAATAAAATGACTGAGTGGGTAGATGAGGGGAGAGCAGTGGATATTGGATACCTTGTCCTGTGGAAGGTTTTAGGCTCTGTCTCCTGTAAGATGCTCAAAGACAAGCTGATGAAGTATGGGCTGGATAAGCATAGAGGTGGATTGAAAACTACTGAGCACTCAAGCCCAAAGCATAGTGATCAGGGGCATAAAGTCTAGTTAGAGGCCAGCATCAGGCAGTGTATCCCAAGGACCTGTACTGGGTCCAGCCCTCTTCAAGATCTTATTAATTATCTAGATGAAATGCTGAAAATATTCACTTTCTGTTTCACAAAACAGGTACTTGGTTTGTGGAGAGGTAAGAGAGAGAACCTAGAACCCCCTGCCAACACTAGATAAGCCAGTGAAGGTCAGTGGTAAATTCTGTGACTCTCATAAAGAGTTGTCCACACAATAATAATCTTTCTGAAAAAAAGTCATTCAAAGAAATAGTAGAGTGAAAATTTATGAGTGAGATGTAAAAGCAAAAGCTACAAGATCTTAAAGCCAGAGAAGCTATTACTGAACTGAAAATAACAAGTTACACTACTTTGACAGCAGATTCCTAGAGATGGATGTTAATATATAACAGAACAAAAACATATTTTAAAAGCAATACCAACTGAAATGATAAGACAACAATTGAGGAGGAAGTTAATACTAAAAAGAATGCTTGAAAGATTAGAACGTATGGAAGAGAAGCACACCAAAACAACCATTATTATAGACTAAGACAACCTTGTTTTCCTCTGGGCTCCTGCTGGAGTCCCAGAATACCTGACAAACTCAGATCAATGCCATG
>VZTE01003146.1:295829-434377 GCA_013397775.1 Eulacestoma nigropectus | reverse complement strand
TATATATGTATATATATATATGTTCCTATGAGTAAGTTTGTATCCTTTTAAGTTTTAATACAATAACTTTTGTAGTATCCATTTGGTCAGATATATGTATGCAGACTTTATTTTTTATTGTCCCTCTAGAAACCAAATCAATTTGAACCTCCGTATGTAGAGTATTACTTAAATTGTAAACTGCAATATTATGAACGTATTATCTAAATAATAATTAAAATGCATGGAGAATTAAGAGCCTTTGATATCCTGTTTCAGTTTCTGCTATTAGGGAGTTTTTTGAAGTACTGATGGTTTCTAATTGCATTTATTAATTTTTGCTCTTAGTGCCATATAACTATACTGCCTTTGCTGGCAGACATCTTGTTGAGTCCCATACATATTTCTGACTAATGTTATTATCTATTTGCTGTGGGTAAAGTGTTTCATACTGATGTAAGCAATCTCTCAGTATGCATGTTTTATCCTTCTGTGCGTTAGAGTTAAATGTTACTGTTCCTTGAACTCAGTTTATGAGACAGAAGGCTGATATAGAATCATGTATGAAGAATTTCTCTTTTTCCAAAAAATACAAAAGCAACCAAATTATTGTTTTCAAATGTGTCAACATTTTTTTAATAAACATTAATTATTTTTATTTTTCTTTATAATACATAGGTTTGCCAATTTTCTGGTAGAAAAATATTACAGACTTTACTAATAGATACTGGTTTTTTTAATATAAATTCTATTCTATTTGCTCATAATCTAGATCAAGGGTGCAATATCTTCTTTTCCAGAAAGTAAAATCGCATAAACTCCTTCAACTTCTGCTCCTGAGAGAGCCTATATTAGATCTGACTTCCAAGCATAAAATGCACACCATCTTTTCAAACAAATTATACCCTCTTCTGACAGGGTAACCACTTATAATTAAGAATGAGTGTTAAAACAACCAGATTTCCAATGCAAATTTTGAAAGCAAAGCTAGGAGTGTAATGACAATATCTGTGAGAAAATGCAGTAGGAAAATTACGTGAATTGAAGACTAAGACTATCCTCAGTAGTATGCAGGATTTCCTCTTAGTGTTATGATAATAAAAAACCTGCATCAGGATATATAAAGTGAAAATGAAATTGAAACTTTTTATTTTGGATTAATTGATAAACAAAATTTAATTTTCCCCTCACAGCAATGAATATGAACCTGCAATGTGCTATCAAATGATTTGCAATTTTTTTTTTAACTTCAAACATCTGAGTGTTAAGCATTTATTGTATATATATGGTCTTAATTTCCTTGGCTTTTACATAATAAAACAAAACCCACAACACTCTGAATCTGTATGGGTGAGACTGAAACAGAAAGCCAGTCTTTTGTCTGTTATTTTACCAATTCTTAACCTCTCTCTTTACCAGGTTACAGAAAAAAACATCTACAGGAATATCTCTTCAAAGCATTCATATAGAAAAGCAGTGTGTGAGATCATACTTCCTTTGACCAGCAAATATTTCTTCCTTATATTCCCTTGGACAGCTCATGAACAGCTGAATATTTATTTATCATCTGTCACCATACTTGCACTCTTCATAACATAGTGAATTCTAGCTACTAATCAAATTTTGAAAGATAAAGATAATGGAAGATTCTATTGGGAAAACCATGCCACAGTTTAATAGATTTCATCATTAGAAACTCTGATTTATAACTCATCCTTTATTAATATCATGTTACTCATTATTGCGATCTCCTATATGATAAATATTTTCTTACTTAGAATGTTTACTTCCTTCAAATAAGAAGACAATTCTAAAAAACTTTTTTCTGCACCTTGTTCAGCTAACTTAAAGGAAGTGTGAAGTTACTAGGTAAGTTCAGTGGTTCTTTTCTCATATGTGGAAATAAATTGACAGGATTGACTTGGATTGAATACCAGGAACCTAATGAGGTGTGGTCCACTAACACCTAGGAATAACTTTTTGTTTCAGAGCAAAACATGCCCTTTCTCTGTTATGAAAACATGACCTTAGGATTTTTCAGCTAAAGATCATTTAAGATCCATTGCAGGCCATTATTCTTTTTCACATAGAAATTACTGACAGTGGCATCCATGGGTTACAAAAACTACATGTTAGTGGTATACACTAGTTACAAAAATTATTTGCTACTAAATACCTCACAGTAAAGAGAGAAAATTATAAACACAGACATGGTTAAGTGTTCAAGCCTATTTCCCCACATAAATGAACAAAATCTCTTGATTGAGAAAGGATCAGACACTGTTATCCTTTTTGTACTAAATACAACCTGAAAGCACAAAGAATTCTCTTAAAGCCACTGGGACCATCTGTGGAATAAGGATTTGTTTAGAGTATAACCCACATAAATCTACAGACCTAATCCTAAACATGTTGTTTTCACTATTGTCAACAACCAGTGGTGAATAGCTGTTCTGTCTTTCAGTCCTCTCCATGCAGCAAATTACTAGTATGTAATATAATATCTCAAATAAAAGTGATTTTGTCACACCTGTTTGAAAGCCATTGGAGTAAAAGGTTAGAGTCATTAATACAACGTTTTTACTTGTTCATCTTTTAAAGCTCTTTTGTAGCTGCTCATTCACACTGGCATCCTACCATGAGACTGGCAAGAATAATTTTTTTTCTTATGAAGCAGGTGCTGCTTCATCTGCACCTGGTTGGATGGCCACCCTACCCCCGTACCCCCCTACCCATAACTTTCCAGCTATGAATACAATGAATAGCGTTTCTGTCCTTACCAGGCCTCACACTGGAAATCTCTCCTGATTTTCAAACTCCTTTGTGTTTTATTTTTAGGTACCAGGAATTTAAAGTCTGCACTGGCACTTTTCCACTTAGCCTGCATACCTTGGTTTTCTTCAGTGATGAGCAACTGTAGTAAACATTGCAGAATTTGTTTGTTGCATGCCTTTTTTGACTGCTTGTTGGGGCTGGTTTATTTGTTTGTTTCTTCCTTGCATAAGCTTTCTAATTCAATTGCACTTACCTGAAATCTTACTTAGAAAAAGAAAAAAAAAAGGAAAACAGAAAGAAATATGTTTCATAATTTAGTTATCCTGATGCCAGCTTTTAGGCGATTGATTCAGTTGATTACAAGATATAATTTCTGTAAAATGAGTACTCAATGAAATAGAGGTGAAAAAAATACAGGTTGGTTGCTTTTTCCAGACAGACAATTTTGAAAACATTTAATGATCTCACTTCCAAAATTGCTGCTGGGTAGTGGTATAAATAAAGAAATATTCTGAGAGAGCTTTATATTTATTATGGAATGGTTGGAAAAAATACAGTGTGAAATTAATTTTGAAATCTTACTTCAGTCTTGCAGAATGATTCAGGATCATTTTCAAAGTGGATTAACATTTAAAGCATTTTATTATATTATTATCTAATGTCATACATAAAGTTTTATAACTATCAGTTTAGCATTTTAAAGATTCTTAATATTGTTATAATAAAACTGACTACTGCAGCTAATTTTATATTCCATAATAAAAAAATAAATCTGTGCAGGTAAATCAGTCATCCTTTAAACTTCTAATAAAAGGAAAAAATGCCTGTATTTGGACAGCATTTTGTTCGAAGTGCAGTAATATATAATGTGGTCGATTGCAGTATTTAAGTTAAGTATTGATTCTTTTTCCTATCTTATTTGCTAAATTAAGCATTGGTTTACACATTTTCCAATAAGTTCATTAAAAACTAAAATGGCAGCAAATACTTGCTGATGTTGTAATGGGTTTTTATTTTTATACTAATAGGAAAAGGCATTTGTTTTAGTTTTATCATCCTAAGAACAATAAATAGATGATTTTGTGAGCACTTCTGACAACGATATTAGAATATCTAGGGTCTACTTTTTCACACAATTCTATTTATATAATGAAGCATTATACAAATATGCGTGTTTAACTTTGGTTAATGTATGTATTCAACTGCAACAGTAAAAGTCTGTCAGCTTTGGACACCGTTTAAAGCTAATGGATGACAGAATGTTTACAACATCCATTTATGGCTTCTACTCCTCATTTTGTACATGCAAGATCCAGATTTTCAGTATCCAGAAGAGGACCTAGATATCCAAAGCAGCACAGTTTGCATTCAAGCACTTAGATAACCACAAGGTTTCCAAACGTTAACCTCCATCCCTACATGTCATAACACCCCTGGTGTGATTTTTCAAGAGATTTCCACGTCCAAGACTTTCCGTATTAAAACGCTTGGACTCTTATTTTTCACATTTAAATGTGAGATGATCTCCTTTTTAAAAATCCACAGTTGCGTTTGGTTGCTGAGACTTAGGAAAATAAAACAAGAAACCAAAGAGTGCCTAATCCCCCACACTTCTATGGGAAGTGAACATGCCTGCAAGCTGTCTAAAGTGAGGTCCCCAGTCTGCAAGGTAGTCATAGCTCTGATCCATGTCTGAAGTGTTTGAACCCAGCGAGCTGAGGGATCCTGCCAAGGAGCCAGTCCCCTCAAATGCATAGGTCTGAAGTGAGTCATAGGGAGGAACTCTAGGATCTGTATTTGCTTCTTCGAGCTTTTCTGAAATGAATTGCCTGAAGATTGCGCTGTCTGGGCCAACCTGCAGAGACTGCCTGTAGAGGCTCTGGATTTCGGAGGCCACCTTCCTCCGAGGCTTGTGCGTTCGCATGACAGTGCGTGTCCTCAGCGCTGAAATATCAAAGGCTTCTGTGTCCTCCTCGCCCCCTCCTTCATCATTATAACTGACAATATTCTCTCTGAATTCTTCCATCTTCTCTGAAAAGGGAGGCTTCTTCTTCTGCTGCTGCTGCCTTATGGTTACAATTGCCAAAAAGAACACTGATGAAATAAAAAGAAAAGAGAAGGGAAAAGAGAAAAATTAAACAGAACTGGAGACTTTGAATGTGCTTGAAAATATTAAAAAAAATGCTTCTTATCTTAGTATCAATGCTGTTGCAAAGTGAAGCTATCTTAACAAATTTATAGAGCTGTAATTTTTATGGATTTTATGGTTTTGAGATGAGCAATGGGTGTGTTGGGAAAATGGCTACAAAGGGACTTATAAAAAAGGCAAATGAAATGGAGCAGTTCTTTTGGTAGATGCAAATTTGAAACTGATGGAAACACAGGTTATGCTTTTTGAAAGTGCTTTTTTTATCACATAATAGATCCATTTCACATTCAGAATTTAAATTCTTAATCTCTATCAGTCTCTCTGATAGAAGCCCCATAAAGATCAAATGAAAAATGAGGCAATGAGCAAGATATCCTCCTCATCTGGTTGAACCATTCAGTTCCATAGACTATGCAGAATGGTGTTCAACTATTTCTGTTGTGATGTTTTCCAAATTTGAAGACTCACTAAATTCCGTGTCATTTTACTGTCAAAGCCTATGAATCAGATGATCTTACTTCTTTCATAAGTGAAAAGTTTATTAAATTTTCTTTTAAAGCATTATTTTTTAATCCCACATAATTTCGTTTTAACTGAGTGATCCCTTTGAATCAGTCTATGAATTTCACAGAGATTAATTCTTTCAGTTTTAACTATATCTTGCTGAAGTTCTACTTGATAAGTATTTTGTGGACTGTAGTTTTTTACTTAGGGCATAAAATGATACAACTACCAACAATTAAAGGATTTTATTTAGTTTAAGAATATGAGGAACATGAAGTAGTTCTTTTTTCTACCTATTTACAATAAACTATTCCATTTGGTTGGGAGATACCAACACAAGACTTGAAAGCACTGCAAACACGAATTTCTACTATATATTCACAAAACCCAGGTGGTTTCAAATTTCCAAATGTTTCGCATGGTGAACTCTTCTAATGGTACACATCATGCTTGAAAATTAGTTTTCAGAGATAAATGGCAAACTTATTATATATAGAACACTTTATTATTTCATTTAAAATAATCACAAAAGCATAATCAAAGATTTAAGGGATTTAAAATATGTGTGTTTGTAAAGAGTGTAGAAGATGAGGTTTCTTCTTCTTTCAGACTAATATATTTATCTATATCCTTGCTTTGAATTTTGTGATATGAATAGGCCCAGTAGATGTCATGGGTTTACTCTACCTGGAGAGAGAACGTCTCTGCAAGCACCCAAGAAATCCTTGATGAATAATTCCCCTGATGGCTTGGATAATGCAGTGATATAGTTTGCCTGATTCTTAGTCCCTGAAGTCAATAACGCAAAGTGAATACATTCAGATACCTTGCAACAATCAGACAAAACTTGAAATGCACACTGACCTGTAAGCTTAAACTGCCTAAAAGACACAAGGCAGATATCTAAGCTCAGATTTAAATAAGGCCACTCTGGAAGTGCAGGCAAGCTGAGAAACAACAAATTTGATTGTATGTTCCCATGTTTGAAACCAGGACATGGATGTAGGGGAACTAGTGCATCCCTGGGTTTTGCTATGGAGTCAAGAAATGGGTGGTGTCTAGAACAGCCAGCCTTGGGTTGTTGGTTTGGTTTTGAGTGTCCTTTGCCAGCTGTGCATGACCCTTTACAGAGCTACTAGAAAAACTCCTGTGCATTTGAAACACTCTCAAACCCAGTTTTCATATCCACAAATGCCCAAATGTAACGGAGGTTAAGTTGGTGTATCCTGAGAGAAAAAAGGAGATGTTCAACACTGGGAGAAAATGCTGTCTAAAGATGTAACCTTTATTGACAGGAAAACTCCCTAGGTCTGAAGCTTTCTGAACTGATGTCAGATTCTCTTTTTCTTTTATTATTTATATTTGATCTCAGTTCTACATTTGCTCTTCCTAAGACGGAATGAGTAGAGTGCTGCTTCTTTTAATATATTCCTACACTAGCCAATTTTCTTCTGTAATGCTGCCTTCAGCTTTACCTGGAAACAATACAGACTTTGGTTTCTGAAATCTTTATTATTGCAATGCCAGAAGAGTAAAGAGGACCATGACTTAACTACACCCAACTTTTAGGAAATTGTGTTAGAATTCAAATTTTACTGAAAACTGGGGAGGCGAAGGGAGAAATTATAGTTAAGAAAACAGGAAAGAAATGAAACATTTGCCTTATTTCAATTTTTCCCAAAGGCCCAGTACTTCCAGTCTTCCAGTCATGGGTCCATCTTTGTTACTTAACCAACTCCTCTGTAAAAGGAAACAGTCATTTCTCTTATTTATACTTACCTAGGAATATTAGTATGCAAGCCAAAACAGCAACTAAAGCCTCTGTGCTGAGACCCAAGGAATACATGAAAGCTCCGTATCGACAGTAGAAGGTGTTAACTTCAGTGTCACAGTCGCAGACAGTGACAGTGAGAGTATTTGTGCTCGTCAGTGGTGGGGTTCCATTATCCTGAATTAAGATTGGCAAGTAGAAGAAAAACTGTTCTTGCCTCTTGAAGCCACTTTTTCCTGTGAAAATTCCAGCTGTGTTATCTAGAAGATAAATTGTTGTGATGATATGCACTTATATATTTTGTAACCACAACAGTAATATTCAGTGGAATCTGACGTATTTAAAACCAATGGTATTGTGCAAAGCTATGTATTAAGAAAGTTTAAAAAGTAAAAGCAGGCACTGACATTTGGTGCATATTTTGTCAATCATTAATAAATTGCATTTATTTTTCAGATATGTATTGCAGGGCCAATAATAAAATTTGACCTAGGAGCCCTGGTTTTAATGTCCAGAGCTAAAGAAATTGACATCTTTTTCAGTACTTGACACCTGCTCAGACTAATTAATTGATTCTTAAAATGGTTGTTCCATGTATCCAGCTGCTACCAAGCCAGCAGTTTACAGATAAAATATAGACAGTTTGCCAATCAGAAAGGTTAAAAAGTGTGTCTAACTGCACATAGTGAAAGCAGGTGGCAGAGAAAGAAGAGAAAACAAGAAAAAAGTCCACTAAAATCGTCTTTTATTTCTTTCCGTGGCTCAAAAACTGGAGCTAAGTGGACTTCTACTACCTAAAATAGCAAAAAGATTTAGATACTTTCCTTTTGCTTGGTATTTAATAAACTATTAGTGTTTAGAAATCTGTTCTGTAAAAAACACGTTAAACAGCCTAAATTCAGCTCCTGCTGCATATCAATCAATTTAAATATGTAACTTAGCTTGTTGCAAAACAAAATAGTCCTGCCTACATCCATGTGTAATGAAAATAAGAAAGAGAATCTATAAATTTTTCCATGTCAGAATTTTTTCTCATGGCAGAGCAAATTACTGCATGTGTACATATGTAGAAGTAGGAAAAAACATAGTGTTTCTACTATTATTTGTATAATTCATCTAGCCAAACGGTCTACTGAAATTAAGTCTCTCACATTTAAGTTTTTCTAGGTTTCTGTCATAGTTTAGAAAGTAACTCTGAGAGAAAATACTACATATCTGTAGACAATTTTTCCTTAGGGCTATCACAATTCAACCAGCCGTTTCTGTGGTATACAGCAGAAAGGGACAGATTGAAATCCAATTGCATCATATTTTAAAAAGTTTTGTTTTCCTATTAGTAGCCACCAAAAGGAACTGAGTGTGTTGCCTTGTGTGAGGGTCTGCTTGGGTTTTGGGCAGAAAGAGGAAAGGTGGGAAAGGCGCATGGCTCGTGTAAAATTTGACCTTAATACAATGACTTATCTCTTCCTGGTAGAGTGAGAGGTTAATGAAGATGGGAATTGAAATTCTTATTGATACATTGGCTAACTTTGAAGATAATTGAAAAGCAGTTTGCCATTTAACATAGTTGGAACTTTCCAAAACTTATTTCCATTGATTTGCTCCCTCAGCCAGAACATTCAAATAATTAGTGTGGTCAATAAGAACGATATGTACTTTAGCTGAGTCTGAAGAAGCTTTGCTTTGTAGTCTCAGCAGACTGACTCTAAATGGTCATCTTCCTTGAAATTCCATCAGATATCACACCTATATTTTCATCTCAGTCTGGTTTTGCTTGATATTAGATATTATGAAATGAGACTGCATTTCTAGTTATCTGTTTTCATAATTTTGGTCTTACTGTATAGATGAAATAACAGTCCTATATTAATATCAGTCTTCTCTTTCTAATGATCTTATTTCTCAGGCAAATAGTTTTAACAAGAAAGTTGGAATTGACCACCATATTCTACATTAAGGAAATAAATTTTAAGAAGTACCGGTGTATTTTTCATCTCAGCTGTTTTTTCTTTCCTTTAAATGAAACTACCTTTTGCTGTTTATGTTACTCACTTTAAAAGGAAAATAAACTCTTTGATATTATTGAACTATTTTTTTGAAATGGACCTCAGGACATGTCTAGTTCTTATAATGAAAATTTCTATTTAAGTGGAAAGTTTTAAGAAATTAAGTACCCACTAGAAGCATGCATCTTCCATTAGGAAGATCTTAAAGAGCTGCATGAATGACACTACCTTGATTGTCTTTGACAGTAAAATGTGAGCTGTTTGTGGCCTCCTGAGCCAATGAGAAACAAAAATGGTGACCTTCTGCTGAGTCATCTCGATCCACTGCACTGATGCTTTGAATTAGCTGGAAAGGCAAAAGAACAGAGTTGTTTAAGAGAAAAAGAATTTCCTTGTCCTTTAAAACAATAAAAAGGATATACCAGGTACATTAAACTATTGATGCTGAAGATGTGACCTGTGAATTTGTATCGAGTGCATAATATGCAATTATTCACCAAATACCCAAATACGTTTATTGAGACGTATTCTGCAACTACTCTTCTTTTTCATCCATTTGAGACAGACAGGCATTAAAATCTTGAGAAAATGTAAAAGGTTTTCTAGATCAAAGGACCAGGAACAAATGAAGTCTCCATAAATAAAAAAATCATATATGTAGGGTTTTATTATTCTTTTTTTTTTAATTCAAGGTGAGGAGTATATCATTTTACATTTGAAGAAATCCTTCTATGCAAAACTCATTCCCTTCGAATCCCCAAACTCATTGACATCTTCAATTGGCATATTGTAGCTCCAGTAAGTGATATATGTTGACAAGTTCATGTGCTGAATTGTTGATTCTGGATATTATAACAGATTGATTATGGAAATTTTTGGCTGCTTTTTCTCAAGAAAATAACATAGCCTTCATTTAGAAATATGTCAAACCAGACAGCCATTGCAAGATAAAATAAAAAAATAACAGCATTCAAAAGAGTATTTTTCATCTCTGTAAATAAACAACCACACAGTTAACATAATTAGCAATATTTCTGCATTAAAAGAGTCTATATTTCTCATATTTATCAATAAATATTTAATGATCATCACATATTAGTGAGCATCCTTGCTGATCAGGAGGAAGGCAAACTGCTGGAAGTCCACCAATTTTCAGAAAAGAGAAGTCTAATTTGAACTTGGGCTCTATTTTGTCAGTTATCTCATGCCTTGTAGATATTTGTACACAAGAGACTTGAACCCTCAACTTTCCTCAAATCAGAGATCAACCGAATGACACAAGCAGTGCTTTAAAAGTGGAGTAGTAAGTCAATGGAAATGGCTACTGCAGCTTTCCATCTGTGCCTTTGAAAACTCTTTCCTGGTTAAATCCTTTTTCAGTCAAAGATCTAGGACTTCATCGCACATTCTTTTCCTTTTCAAGCAAGCTAAGTTTGATGAAATCATCACAGCAGAGCGCAAAATGTGGCTTACACACCAAAGCTTTGTATTCTTAACACTGTTCCGTCTTTATATGTGAAATTTATGTAAAATCTCTATTTTCACTCCATGGAAACATGAGGACCTCGAGATTTTTTTTTTTTTTTTAATTGACATTAGTGAGACGAATTACTTTTCAGTGATGTCACAGTGCACTAAGGAGAGATTCTCAAGAGATTTTTTTTCTTTCCTCAGAACTAACAAAATAGCTGAGGTGATGCAAACACAGGTATAAACATGCAGGTCAAGAAATCAGTGAGGAGAAACAACTGACCACTAATATTTCCTTGATTACCACAGGCTTCATTTTTATAAGGAAATGTAGTTCCCAGAATATGCTCACCATGAACAATAGGGTACAAAACTATATCCAGTCTAAACTGCTAAGAAGGACACATTTTATAATTTTTTTGCCACCTACCTCAAAAAACCTAAAAAAGACCATACTGGCTGTTCTTGACAATTTGCTGGTTATATGTTCACGGCCGCAGGTAAGAAAAATCTTGGTATGGATGTACACCTGTCCTTAAAATTCAGGGTCTATTAAGGTATACTGAATATGCAGAGTAATATAATGATCTACAAAGACATCTTAGCCACATCTGATTTGTTTTCTTTTGTTTTGTTTTGGTTTTAGTTCAGTCACTTGGTAGAGAAAAATTACCTACCTGCATACCAAAAAAAAAAAAAAAAAAGAGATTTTCAACCAGCTATCAGCAACATCTTTTGAAAACATATTTTTAGGAGTATATCGTGTGACAATCATAAAATTGCTGCAGTTGTGAATTAGATACTGCTTTGCTCTTTCATTATTGACTTCCATATTTTACTTACAGAATGTATTTGGCTCTGTACATTTTATCTGTATCTGATTCAATGAATAAAATTCTAAGGAGCATGTGGCTAACTGAAAAAAACCCCAACCACCTTCCCTTGCTTTGAACTGTGCTGTCCTGTTCTGCACAAAACTAAGATTCCTATAGTTATTCTAGACATATTCACATGCCTTCAAGGATTCACCTCAGCAGCAGGGGAAAATTTGGAACGAAAGGACAGGGCAAACCCTTATTGTTTACTTCTTGCTGTATCACTTTCAGTAAGATTCAGCAAAACCCATATTATTCTACAAAATATTCAGAGAGCAATAAGTAGCTCTGATTTTATTGACTCTGAAGGAAAAATCAGAGTGAAGGAAATCCCTTTTTTTTGCCAGTTTCCTAGATTTTTGTAAATCTAACCTAGGAGATTCTAGCCTTTTACTGGGAAAAGGGCATCACATATTCAAAAACTGCGCTTATTGCTTGTACGTCAAGGTTTACAAACCTCTTACCTTTTAGTGTGTAAACAAAGAAAATATAGTGAATGATACATTGCTCCTGCAAGGTTGTGTCAATTGTTGTATTGATTGGGCTGAAATTTAATTGCTTTAAAATTCATTTTTCAAGTCTCATTAATCTAGGAGCTTTAATGATCCAGCAGTTCGTTTAAAAATGAGTATTTATTTAAAGCAGAGATTAGTTCACTTAATTCTTTTTGAAAAACTGATTTAAGTTTATGATGGCTTTTGAGGACTTAAAGAATGTAGTGAAATATCTCAACGTGCTATCAAAGAAGGAAGTTTCCATAAGATAAGCCACCACAGGTATAGATGGGAAACAGGAAGATGTTAGTTTCAGGCATAAATGGAGGTAAATGTTTGGAATCTGCACACCAGACAAAATTCTACTGTGAGGACTTGTTGTAAGTGTAGATGTCAACAACAGGAGGATACCGGGCCTGGTAAGGCAGATGTGAGTAATCTATCTGGACAAATATTCCCAGCCTGGCAAACTGAAAAAGGAAGAAGTTCCTTATATACGTGCGAGCCCAAGTTGTGGGAACGACATCTATGCTTTGTTTATCTTGTAAATAAAGAATTGTGGATTATGGAGTAGTTGACTGCCAAGTAATCTTGATAAAACTTCACTGGAAATTTATTTCCTCGACTCCAAATGGTCTTACTGAATTGGAATTATGAGAAGGAAGGATCAAAACTTCTTTGTTACAATGCTTTCAGCTTCTATGGCCTTTTTCTCAACTGAGTTAGACTTAAGGTGTAGATTGTCCATCTGAACAACAACCAGTACTGTCAATATTGATGCTAGAGAACTCTGAGTGTAGAATTTTGAGTCCTTTGTGTGTTAGTCTTACCAATCCCATCAGAGAGATGGAAGAAAGTAGAAATATATTTGACACCTCTCTCTTTCTTCTTCAGTTTCTTTGTTTTGTTTTCCACACAACATCCTTTAATAGGAGTTCTGCTGTGGATCATAGGATGTAAGAAATGTACCCATCTCTTTTGGGAGTACAGAACTGGTTTTGTTCAAATTGGAGGAAGTCTTATAAGCTGTAAGATTTTTCTCATTCTCATAGTATTTGCTGATCATCAGAGTTTAGAGCAGGTAAAAGACTAAAATCTTGACTATTATAGTCAGCACTGCACGTTCCAGGTAGACCTTTTACCTCAAGACTTAGGTTCTCCTGTTGACCGCTTCTGTTTTGAAAAGCAAATTGGCACAGTATTGAACTGATTTCTCTGGGTCTACTGTAAATGTTTCTGCTCAACTATAAATAAAATAGTGCACTTATCTACAAAGGATTAACAATTACAAAGCTCAAGCCATGACCCTGAGGTGCTTTTTTATGTTTGCTCACATATGCTAATAATCTTCTCCCACCTGTGCCATTCTGCTAAGAGATAATGTTGTTGAATAATGGTCCACATAAAACAGAAAAAGGAATTTTCCATGGGCCACTGTGGCCACTGTTTCAAAACATCACGTTACACTTGGTGCATCTGCAGGTATAGCTTAGTGTAAGAGTCTTTGACATTATACATTGCTTCCACAGCTTCATCATGTTTTTACACTCTAAAGGATGTATTCATTGTTAGGTTTTTTAACTTTTTATTTTCTTATCATTACTGCTCAGATGCTTCTTGTAAATGTTGAAGAAAATACGCAATATGAAATAATAAACATTGTCTTACCTCTCATTTCTGTGCTAGGAAAAATTATTTTGCATTATGATTTGTTAGAAAGGATCTGTTTTAGCAAACTATTCATTTTTAACATTAATCATATACTCATAGAATTTGTTTAAAGATCTCCTCTCTTTTCTTCTGTCAACATTTCATTGTGCAGAAAAGCAATAACAAATGAGTATTTTCACTTTTAATGTAAGCGATTATTATTTTATTATGTGCCAAGTACTGAGTAAATAAATTTGGTTTTTTCTTATCTCTGACTCAAAGTGCTCTGCATACTCAATCACTTCTTTGAATCTAATAAAAATTGCTAAGCAAGCTGCAATATCAAAGTTACTTCATATGTGATCCCCAAATTACAGGAACTCAGAATTACCAGAATAAATACGCATTAAAGATGACAGCATTAATTCAGAATGTATGTATGTTCATATAGCTTATTGTCAGCTGAAATCAGCTTCCACTGTGATAGGAAGAAAGATCAATATTCACAAAAGGGCTGAAATTACCATGTATAGGTACATTCTGGATGGACAGCTTGCTTACATTAATGTAAGGATTTTGATACAGTCTTTGATCAAACTTTCAAGCTGCATCTTCCAGATGAGTTAATTTATTAATGTCTTGGGAATTAAGCTTTTGGGGCCAGATCCATTCTTGGTGAGATGTCTCTAGCGTTACCTTTCGGATGGATTTGGTCCTTTTGGTGTTTTGACTATTTGTAAAGAATATTTCTTTTGAAGTTCAAAGGTTTATAGTTACTGTGCATGCCCATAAAGAGTAAATAAAAAAAAAATTAATAGAACATCATGGTCATAATTTACTGTGTTTACACATAGTTATAAAGTCAAAAGGTCCAATCAAAAGGAAATCATGGGCTTGAATGCCTTATTAATATTGCTCTATTTGATCTGATGATAACTATGGCTGTAGTAGGATAGAAGGCTATTTAACAGTTCAAGTTTCATGTTCAATTCATTTGGAAAATAATTCATTTAATGGTGGTTGTGCAGTGGAAGTTGTTTTTCAATGTTTTATAGAAAACTTTAGTTGTGGTATGGTATACAGCTGACTTGTATGACAGGACAGTACTAAATTATAACATTAAATGGATAGTGAAAATTCCATTCAAAATGCCTAATGAAGATGATGAATGGATTCATTATGGTGCCAAAAACACCTATCTATCTTCTTAACATCCACTTTTATTGTCAAGTTTGGGTTATAATCCCACAGACTGAAATCTAATTCTTTTGTTTGAATTACTTTTGGAGGCTAAGCTAAACATAGCTGTAACTCTCACAAAAACACCATACAGGGCCTTGAAGTTCAGCACTCAGACAATAAAGGCAGACAAAGAATTTTCGCAATGGTTCAGAAAATCCAAAACTCCAAAGCAAGCCCTCTCATCTAGACTGAAGCTACCATTAACTGTGTCTGAGTCTGGATAATTAGGACAACAATTAGTTTTACTCATGATGCGTTTCATATTCTTTATCACAAACCAGCATACTCTTAGGCTATGTAAAAATAACTTGTGACCTAACTCTAAATTGCTTTTATATTAAACCAGTCTGACACCAAGATGAAGTCTAGATTGAATAAGACATTTCATTTTTGTAGTGGTAACTTTCCCTCTGCCGTGCCTTTTCTTCCTTTTCCCCTAAACACTGTAAACTCATGCAAATATATTTTGGTATATCCCATGAAATTAGACACAACTCAGCTCAGATCAGGGAAAGAAGTGAATTGCGGAAGTGCAGAACATCCCTGAGAACATTTCTCAGCATAGTGATTCCACCTAAAAGGTTAGACATACCTGCTTTAGAAACTGAAATGTGATAGTGTAGCTATACAACCTTTGATCTCAACTTAACATGTAAGCAGACTTCATAGCTGTTTGAAATTGATTGCAGAAATATGATTAAGATAAAAAAGCACGTAATGTCCTGATTAAGTCCTTTAATTGCTTAAACTAAATCTTCTGAAATGTAAATTTTTTTATTCAGTGGACAACCAGGCCATCTATAAAATCACATTTTAATCTTTTGGTTTCTTGCTGAGGAAACTAAAGGATATTTTTTCTGTGAGTAAAAATTAAAAAAAAAAAAAACAAAACACCAAAGAAGATAAAGTAGCTAGCAATTCTGTTTAAATCATAAAAGTGAATAAAATATCATAAACTCTGACTGTGATAATTATGCACTTCAGTAGCAGTTTCCTGTTGTTCTTCCTAAGATAATTTGTTAATGAGAAAATTATTTAACATTACTGTCACAGTCTCCACAGGCTAAACTAAAGATGCTTTTGAGTCTCAAAAACCTATATCAATGAAAAAAAAAAGAAAAAAAAAAACAACCCTAAAGTAACATTATGCTTTTCTGTAAAATGAGAAAAATTTGGTGTTCATCCCTCATGCCTATGTTGCAATGTCAAAGAAGAATATTCAGTGTACTATGCTTTAAGAGCTTATTATTATTGTTAACACTGCTATTCTTACAGTACCATTTTATACACATTATCAAAATAATTAATATATATATGTAATTGATGTTGAAAAGTAGCTATTGATAGGTTAGCATAAAGATATTATTTATCAGTAGGCAACTATGGAATATGAAAAACCTTGGGAAATAAATCACCTGGGTTTTTATCTCGTAGGGAAGTCCAGAACATGGATTACAAATATCCGTGTTATAAGTGTCCATATTTAATTCATGGTGTCTTGAAGTCAAGGAACATAAAGTGCAGTTGATTTAATGCCTGCACTTTGATCTGTCAGTGAGATACCCAATAGAAATGGCTTGCTCCAAATACCTCCGAACCAGAGGTAGCCTTTGCAGAAAGGAAAATTTTCAAATGCAGAACAAATAAAGAAGGTGCTGATAGAGAAACATATAAATGGATGCAAAAGTCTATAGAGAGATCATTTGAGCAACAGGAAAAGCTTTATTGAACTGCAGACTAATCGAGGTCAAAGTAAACCAAACTGGCATAAAAAGAGAGGCTTTGTGTTTCAGAAATCAAAACATAACAAAATGTTTGAACAGAACCATCGCAGATATCCCAAAGGTCTTTTTTTTAATGTCCAAATAACGCTTTACAGTGGTGGAAAAACATATAGATTTTTCTCTTTCTACCTTTTTTTTGTTGGTTGGGTTTTTGGATATTGTTGCTCATTTTGTACCTTTTTTTTAAAAAAAAGATCCAAACCAAACCAAAAAAAAAAAAAACAAACAAAAAACCCCAACTAACTTTAAACTTTCTGGGGTTGTTTTTGCAGGAGAAAAATGGAAAGACAGCAGTGTACCTGGGCACGGGAGCAGCTGACTGATGATACCCCATTCACCTGGGTATCAAGTAAGAAATGGAAAATAACCTCCTGGGAAGGATGTTTGATACAACAATAGCTTAAGCTGCCAGCTAGGAAAGGTACTGTAAGGGCTGCGTCTCAAACATTTTCAAACTTGCACTGAACTAGACGGTGTTTGAATTCAGTTCACAATAAACGAATTCTAACTGAAGGACACAATGAATTTGGTTTGAAATTGGTGAAGTCTGGTTCTTATGCTGTTGCTGAAATTACCAGACATAGGTTTTACACCTGTGACCTTAATATGAAACAAATTTTTGCCCTGTATTTTTTTCAGAAGTTTGTCTGTACTTCTCTATTACCTGTTCTTAAAAACAAACAAGACATACAGATTTTGTTTTAAAGGGGGAAGAAATACACGTCAGTGTTCCGAAATTTAAATTTCAAACTATGCATATATCAACAGAATTAATTTTGGAAATAGAAAAAATGCAGTCTGTACTCACAGAACTGAAATAATCAGCGCTAAACATCTCAGGCCAAATCTTCATTGCAATGAGGAAAATGATGGCTAACTACTTCATGCTCACCTGTCCAGAAACGGCATTTTCGCAAACAAAAGTTTCATAATTTTTAGGGAATTCTGGTGCATTATCATTAACATCAAGAACTTGGACATACACATTTGCTTCTGAAATTTTTTCAGGATTTCCTAATGGTTAAAAAAAGACAGAAATAAAAAGTTATAAATAATCTACTACATATTTTTAAATAATGTGAACATTAGAAAATTTTACCTATATTCTGCAGGGAAGAAAATAATCACAAAGACCTATGGACATATTTTTATAGTATTACAATAGTATAATACCATTATAATAGTATGTCTTCAAATAAGATATTTCATGTAAAATTTTGGGTTTGTTCACACTTTTATTTACCCAATCAGAAATTGATTTAAATATAAAAAATAAAACCTGATCTGGAAAAATTAAATAATGTTTTGTTCATGAAGAAAAATTTACTGTACTAGTTATATGTAAGGTTATGTGGTAGGAGAGTTTCAGCTCTTCTCAGGGTATCTGGTCAAGGACCTCTTCCAGTGCAACAGCAGTAAATAAGACAAAGAGGAAGCCATAAACAAGAACATACAGAGCACAAACCTGAGGGACAAGTGGTAAAGAGATGGGATGATGAGGACCAAACCTGGTCAGATATGTGTAAACCAGGAATACATCAATAATTATAGTCAAAATTTGTCTCATGTTCAATGCTAATGTCACTGCATCTGACCTGTTCAGAAATACTTAAGGCATTGATTTAAATTAATCAAACAGACTCTTAAGAAAAAAGCAAAATGTACTCCTCTCTGCCTCTTTTCAAACTGCATCAGTTTGGTTGGTTCTTGCATTACTTTTTTAATGTATAATTCACTAGCTGCTTGGAGCAAACATTTGTTTTCTTGGATCTTATGGAATCTATGCTGATAGCTTTGAGTCTTTTGCCAAAGGAAATGCCAGAAAAAGCAAGTACCACAGAGATAAAGGCATAGATACTCAGCAGTTTCACATTACTATTCCTCCTGTGAAGTCATTACAGCTGTGCTAATTTACCAAACCTTGTGAACTGTCAGACTCATTTCAAAGATATTTCTTTGTGAGATGACGTTTCTCTTGGTGGATCAAACATCCATAAGTATACAATAGGCAACAAAATAGTGCTCAGCTTCTCTTTTAGATGAACATAAAAAGTGGCATACATCCCTTTTAGAAATAGTACCAAGAGTGTAAGAGTTACTTAAACTCTTTTATTGAAGTCAGAATCGGATGTGTAGGGCAGAAATTTGACTGCATTGTCTTTTAAAGCAAGCCTTTAATAGAAAGCAGGGAATACCTTTGGTGGCTTCAGTTGTATAGAGAGTGGTACGGGAAGGACCCAGCTAGTTTTGCCTATTCTTACCTTGTTGGTTTATAAGATTCATGGGTACTATATTGGGTTTAAAGCCTACCCTTTTCTTGCACAAAACATTTAGACAGCACATTATTAGAATCACATCTGTATTCTGCCACTAAAAAGTTTTTTCCTTTTTTTGGGAGGGGGGCAGGGGGGATTTTGCAATAGCCTTTTTTCTAATTCTTTAATATATTTGGGTTGTAGTGTTATAACTGCCTTGATGGTTTTTTTTTCTTACTTAGTATAGGGTTAAATGACAAGGAATAGCATTTCTCTCACTGCTGTATGTATAGAAGTTTTTAACAATATGAAAATTTTTAGTTTTTCTGAAATCACAGTTGTTTTGTTTTGGGAGGGAGCAACGTATTACAAAGCCACTCTTGAAATCAGTGTCTGGTGAATATTTAATGGCAGTTTTGGTGAAGCAGAGGTACTGATTTGGTTGCATTTGGAAGAGAAGGTAGGCAACACACATTTTGTCTCTTACCCCTTATGCAGGAAAATTGTTGTCAGAATTTGAATTCAGCTAATGTACTCATATCCTACATTATCTAAATATCTCAATTAGCAGAAAATTTCTTTGTCACAATCTCTATGAGAGAGATCAGGACTTGAAAAACAAGGACTAAGAGAACAGGATGTCAAGTGCAATAGGCTGGATCAATGTGAAAATGAAGATGGTACTTTAATTGCTAGGGACCAATATTAGTAACTCATAAAGAAAAGCAATGACCATCTCTAGACAAAAATCAGAACTCAATATGTGCAGAGGCTTAAAGAAAGCTTGACATTGACATCAGCCAGTAAACATAAACTTGTAATAATAACAATAATACTAGCACTAGTACTAACACTAAATATTATCTTTAAAATATATGATTATATTTTTATAGCATGACTATCATTTATGCCAAAGCAAATTTCTTTACTTCCTAAAAAAAATGAACGAAAATAGTCTTTTAAGAAAGGGCTACTCCAAAAAGTTAAAATCTTATCAACAAAAACATATGTGTAACCAAAGGAGAGTGACAATTAAATATTGAATTAGTGATATTATCCATACTGAAATAATCAAAGAACTTCAGTCCTGTAGCCAGGTCTGGAGACCCCTATGAAAGGACACCTGCAAGACTCAGTGGTAAAATGACTGTTGTCCCTTGAGTCGATTTTGTTATGACTGACAGTATCAAGTAAAATTGATCACAGAATCATAGATAAATGAGGTTGGAAAAGACTTCTAAGTTCTTCAAGTCCAAGTGTTAACCTAACTCTGCCATGTGCACCACTAAACCATAACCCCAGGTATCACATCCACAGGTTTTTTTGAACACTTTCAGGGAAGGCGACTCATTTACTTCCTTGGGAAGCTTATTCCAATGCTAGACAACCCTTTTCCAGGAAAAAAAATTTCCCACTACCTAATTAAACTTCCCCTGGTGCAACTTGAGGCCCTTTCCTCTCATCCTCTTACTTGCGACATGGCAGAAAAGACCAACTCCAACTTCCCTGCAACTTTCTTTCAGGTAGTTGTAGAGAAGGTTCCCCTTCAGCCTCCTTTTCTCCAGTCTAAATAACCCCAACTCCCTCACCTGCTCCTCACAGGGCTTGTGTTCCAAAGCCTTCATTGTCTCCATTGTCCTTCTCTGGATATGCTCCAGGACCTTCTTCAAGTGAGGGGCACAAAGCTGAACACAGGACTCGAGGTGCAACCTCACCGATACTGAACACAGGGGAAAAATCACTGCCCTGGTCCTGCTGGCCACATTATTTCTGATCCAAGCCAGGATGCCATCGCCCTTCTTGGCCACTGGGGCACATGCTGGCTCATGTTCAGCCTCTGTCAACCAGAACTCCCAGGTCCTTTTCTGCCAGGCAGCCTTCCAACCACTCTACCCCCAACCTGTAGTGCTGCACAGGGTTGTGACTGAAGTGAGGGACCTGGAACTTGGCCTTGTTGAATCTCATACAATTGGCCTTGGCCCGTCAATCCAGCCTGTCTACAGCTCCCTGCAGAGCTTTTCTATCCTTCAACAGATCAACACTCTCACAGCCCAGCTTGGTCTCATAAGTAAACTGACTGAGAGTGCAATCAATCCAATCATCTAGATCATTGATAAAACATATCAAACAGGACTGAGCTTAGGGGAACACCACTACTGACTGTCCACCAATTGGATAATAATGACTTAAAGATTTCTTGCTCTCAGATAGAATTAGAATGCTGTTTATGCTTCAGCCTTGTACTTGGTGAAAGCTTCTTACAACTAAGTAAAAACTGATGAAAGAGAACTTGATTTTTTTCAGCTTTAGGCATAGAGTGGAATAAGACTCAACACGTTGCAAGTTCTCTCTGCTTGCATTTAAGTTCCAGCAAATTAAACCTACTTCTGGACACTTGCTCCCTCAATGGCATGAGGATAGGATGATCCACACCACAGGTCTGAAATAACAAAGTCAGGCTTCTTACTAATCTCTGATCCCTATAATCATTGCAATGGACTCAAAAGTCTTGTGTCAGGTATGAATTTCAGGGCATCAAGAGGCTCCTAGGGAGGTTGCTGTTGTAATGCAGTTTCGATATGTGACTAAGGTGCAATGAACATCTTATTTGGATGAACTCTAATGGCATTTTGATTTGGTTTCAGTGGAGCCACAATGTCATCCACCAAATGTCTCATGCACACAGAGTGTGCTATGACTATATTTCAAAGAATAATATACTGCTAGTTCCTGATATAAATCCTTTCAGGTATGCCCACACCAAGGTGACATAACTTCAGTTCTTTTGAACATACTGTTATAGACAGTGACCTTATCATCATTAAAGAAATAAAGAATAAGAATTTAAACATAATGAGGTCTCCGTTTCTCTACAGTAACTTTCATTACTGTGAAAGTCTCCCTTTCTTTTGCTGCAGGAGACAGTTATTCATTTGTAACATTTGGTTCTCTCCTGTTTTATTGTTTAACTAAACAAAAAAGTCTAGGCCAAAGTTATCTTGCTGTGTTTCCATAGTGCTGTTCAAGACAAGACAAAACCATGTCAGAGATCAATTTTGCCAACACCTGTCAGCTGCCCAACAACATGAGAATGAAATTCATGCTTAAAAACTCACAGAGAAGCTGAAAAGGAAGATAGTACAATCAATTCCTAAATATAAGTTAAAGGCTTTAGTGAAAACAGATACTGACTATCCCATAGTGAATTTCAAGCAGCAATGTTCTACATATATACAGGGAAGACTCTCTTTTGGAAACACAGCAGTTTTATGAATATATGTGTAAAGTGGTTGTAGAAATAAATGGCATTTAACTGAGATTCACAGTTAAAAAAAAAATGTGCTAAGAGTATTTGGCAAAATCTGTCTGATTTTTTGATTGGACTCTAGTTTCATATGGTTTTCTTTCTTCCTGAGGACAGACGAGATTAATTTTTAAATGATATCCCACTAATCTTGTTAAACTGCCTTGTAAATCAGGAGCTGTTAAATTTCTAGTGTTGTCCCAGATTTAGGGCGACCAGATCACCAAAAACAAAAACAAAGGTAATTTGCATTTGACTTTCAAACAAAATTGACAGGTGAAATCTATATAAAGGGTGCTTCAAGGCTTTCGTTGTCACTGAATAAATGTCTAGATGATTTAGACCTTAACATTCACAATTAATTTGAGCCACAGGTTTCTGACTGGTGTTAAATTAGACCCTGGCTAATTTCACACTAGTCAAAAATCTGGTGTGAAATTAACCAGGGTCTAATTTAACATAAGATCTTGCACTGCAGGAGCAATTCTTATGCTTCAGTGTAACTTGAAAGCGTTACACTCTCTATCCTATTACATTTTCTTTTTTCATAAGGTCATCTTTTATGAAAAAGCACAGGACCTTGGAGCTCAAACACATTCCACTTCTATTTAACTAATCATTTTAATAATGCTCCTCAGTGTAGCAAGCAACAGTAATATAATGAGAAAGAAACATATATTCTCCACTTAAAAGAAGGCACATTCAGAGGATAATTGCAGTTCACTGCATAAAAAACCCAGCGTTCCTTAAATTTCTCACTCACTTGTTTCTGTGGCTGTAACAGTTATGTTGTGCCAAGAAGCTATCTCTCGGTCCAGAGGTTCAATGGTAATGATTGTTCCATTGTGTTCATTGATGCTGAACAGTCTCTTTAAATGCGTGCTGTGGACAATAGAGTACCTGCACCAAAAAAAAAAAAGAAAGAGATTCCCTAATACTGAAATATTCCATCAAAGGCAAGGACATAGAAAGCCACAGTCAGCTGAGAAAACAGAGCTGCGCATATATGCATATAAATGTGTGCTGCAACGACTCGGAAATCATGAAAAAATGTACACTTATAAACATTTAAAATTCATTGCTGCCATGATCAAAGCTCTTCTTTTTATAAAACTAAATATGTCTCAGATCTATATTAATGTGAACGGAATCTGAAATGCATAATTCATTCTTACTTCTAAGTCAGTCTCACAGCAGGTGAATGACTTTGTTGAAAAGAAACAGCAGAAGTGCCACTTGTGAAATGAATAACACCAACATCTAAGTGGAGGTATAATGGCAAATCTATTTTATCATTGCTGACATGCTCTGATGCCAAGGAAATGGGCATTATAAAGACAGACAACTATCTGTAATGAGGTGACACTAAGGCAGAGTACAAAATCCTAATGCAAGAGATGATTGCAGGGAAGACTCAGTGCTCCTGAGTCTTGCCTGAAAAGGCTCTGGATGCTGTGGAAATGCACATGTGCACATACATACAAACGTGCCACTCAAGCTGGTAAAGGCTACCTACTTGTTGCAGGCCAGAGATGAACTGAAATAGACACCAAAGATATTGGTTCAAATAGAAAAGGTATTTATTAATATTTTTAACGGCCTACAAAGCAAAAGACCATAAGATGCAGTTGCTAATAGAGTTTATTTCGTGGAAATAAAACTTGTTTGAATAGCTGAAAGCTTCTTTCTTCTCCAATTTGGAATGTCCGCGTGCAACTATTCGGTTTTATTGTACCTGTAATTCTGCTTGACAAAGACTTTCTGTTTCCTGTTGACACTTACAACTCCAGCTCAGACAATTTGTCAGCAGTTAAACGACGCTCTAACTTGTTATTTACTATATTTTACTGTATTTTATTATATTTTGTCTGTTTTGACACAGTTATTTTGTTTTGTTTGGGCTTTTTTTAGTAATCTGATTCTTGATAAAAATTTTTCAGAAAAACTGTATTAGGTATTAGTTATTTTGTTGCACATCTTTTTAAATTTGTTTATTTGAAACCTGGAGTCCACAAAGCAACACAAGTTTTTTTCTATATTATAAGTCACTGCTGTCATTTATGATAGTAATTGCTTCAACATTAGATTCATTTGCATGGCACTCAGCTCAAAAAATGTATCTTTATATTAGAAGTGATATGCTCTATTCTAAAGAAACTCAGTGATGCAATACCTGTATCACTGTTTTGGGACTGTGCAGACATTTTCTTATTTAATTTAACATATTACTAGATTAATAAATAACAGCAAATGAATGGAAAATCATGAAATATCACTGTCTAAAGCTCTGAAGCCATAGCATAACATATATATATTTCTGCTGTTAGAAATCTACACACCATAAATTATTTTGTATCTCAACCATTTGTCACTGTATCTTAGTTTATCTAAATTGCATAGTACACAGTGATGTCAGACATTTCAAGAAGCTATTTTAATTATAAATCCCATATTAAATATTGATCACCTGTTTTCTCTCTTAAGAGACAGCAAAATTATTTATCATTGCTATTATAAAAAGCAGAATCTGCTGTTGAGGTGTCAGCTGGCTGGTGGTGAGCCATTGGTTTAGATCTTTTTGCATCACTTGTTTTTCTTGGAGATTTGTTGTAGATTTGAGTTTTTCCCCTCTGTTATTTTCTTTGGTACTACTATTATTATTATTATTATTGTTACTATTATGTTTACCATTATTATTACTATTATTGCTAGTATTATTACTATTATTATTATTTTGATATATTAATATTAATAATAGTAAAAATGAACAACTGTCTTTGTCTGAACCCATGAGTTCGCACAACTTTACCCTTTCAGTTCTCTCTTGCATCCCAGTTTGTGAGGGAGTGAGCAAATACCTGTATGGTCCTTATCTGCCTATATGGGTTAAACCATGACATCTGCAATAACCTTGGCTATCGCAGTGAAAACATGATTAACTGTAATCCTGAGCCATGGTAAGGAACAGAAATACCCTCTGGAAATACCAACCACATCTACATTTGAGGCCTGTTCACATTTTAGGACAGATACCTGACTGGACTGTCGTCATAATCTGGATCTCTAGCAGTTACAACTCCCACCAGTGAGCCAATCATAACTCCTTCAGCAGTCTCCATTACATAGTTCTCCGAGGTGAAAACTGGAGGTTCATCAGCATCTTCCACATTGATTTTGACAATGGTTGTGTCTTCAAATGGTTGTTCTTTCAAAAATCGCTCATCAATGTATCTGTTTACAGCTTTTGCTTGAATACTGTATCTTCTTTTGCTCTCATAATCCACCCTCTGTTAAGAAAGAAAGTGAGATTTGGAATATTTCTTTCTTAATTTTTAAATTAAATATAGTTCAATAAATGGTGTGAGGTTAAAGAAAAACTAATTCTGTACTTCTTTTGGGAATGTTAAAAAAAATATTACTTCTAAAAGTAGATAATTCTAAGGTTTCTTTTTTATGTTAGAACACTTTAGAATTAAACTGTGCTTGTTTGTTTTGACATTTTACACTGGCTTTAATGTCAAAACACCACCGTAAAAAAGAATTTCCATAGAATTTCACCCCCTAATAACACACAGTTACGTAACTATTTTAGGTATTCTTTATCTTCTGAAATAAATAGATAAATAAATAAATAAATATATAAATAAATATATAAAAAAAAAACCTACTAAACAAATAGCCCCTTGAACTAAAAAAGCCCCACAAAACAAACAGAAAAATACAAAAAAAACCCCAAAAAAACCCTCACACTGATAGTATTCAATTCTTCAGGGTCCTATATTTCACTAGATATTGAATTCTTATCTTCATTTCAGATGATCCCTGAGATAACTCTTCCTGTGTGATTCCAAAATAAATCACAGAGCATCAAAGAATATTACATATCTCAATTTATAAACTGATATTTTTGATTGTATTTAATATCTTTTAAAAGCTATGTCATAACAAAAAGTCCACTGTCTAATACAGTAATAAATTCT
Organism: Eulacestoma nigropectus; assembly: GCA_013397775.1. NCBI lineage: Eukaryota > Metazoa > Chordata > Aves > Passeriformes > Eulacestoma > Eulacestoma nigropectus. Next base: position 408,139 of record VZTE01003146.1, on the reverse strand, counting down.
GGTTTCCTTTAAGAGGATGTGTTGGAAGTGAGGTGAGATTGTTTGCAATCTATTGATAAAGATTTTATAGATGATGCATGGAAACAATAGAAAATTTTCTCACAATGGGATGCGCTGTGTTGCACAGCTAGGGATAACATTAAGATACTCTGACTGTCATTATTATATTCAGCAGTAATAGGATAGAGTCAAAAATGTAAACAGAAAGAAAAGCATTTTTCTTTTCATCCCTCATAATATTCCAATCAAATCACAAAGCCCAAAGGAAAAAAAAATTAGAATCCAAAGCAATAGGCTTTTTTTACGCGTCCAACTTGCTTGAGTAATTTCTTTCAACTATTTAGAGATTTTTTTTTAATGTTTCTGAGATCTCACCTCTTTTAGTAAGATAATTCCTTCTTGCGTCTCATTGTCAGTAATGATGTCAAAAACATCTGATCTCTCTCCTTCAATGAAATAGTCCATGGCTGCGTTGTCCCCTATGTCGCTGTCTTCTGCAAAGACTTTGCCTACAGTGGTGCCCACGGGAGCCTCTTCAGAGACACTCATGTAGTAGAGTCCTAAAGAAACAAATACTGGCAAAGTTTAGTGATCTGCCATGGTTAATAAGTGCTGTAGCTTCAGGCTCTCAGAGAGCTGGGAAAAGCCTACACCTTTTACTAGAGCAATGGACATAATCTGGCATTGTATTGAGCTTGGGTGCAGGGCAGGACAATCTTCCCTGAGAGTCCTTCCCTCTCAACCCTACTTCAGCAGTGTATAGAGCAAAGGATAAGAGATAGTTTTAAACTGAAAGGGGGAAGGTTAAGATTAGATAAAATTAATTTTTTTTTTTGCTATGAGGGTGATGAAACACTGGTACAGGCTGCCCAGAAAGATGGTGAATGCTCCATCCCTGAAAAAAATGTAGGTCAGTTTGAATGTGGCTCTGGGCATTCCTGCCCATTGGACTAGATGACTTTTAAAGGTCCATTCCAACACAAACTATTCTCTGATTCTATGAATGAACAGGGTGAAAAAACAGCGGAGGGCAGCACTTCCCAACAGCACAATTTTTTCCAGATAGCCCAATGAGTATCTCCCACATCTGCTAGAAACTATGATAAGTCTTCTTTTCCTCTTGGTTTTCGAGCTTTTGTGAGGAATTTTTTTTCCCCATTATTTTACTTTTTTACAGCTCTATGCTGAAGTCAAAGCACAGCCCTGTTACTAAAAAAAACCTACCAGCAAACCTAACAGAGCTACAGTGCATCTAAATTTCCTCAAGACTTCCATTACTGTAAGAAGCCCGTACGCACGCTGTTGAAATTTAGGTGGATTGTCATTGATGTCCGAGAGGTTGATGGTAACAGTGGCTGTTGCAGAAAATGCTCCTGGTTGCCCAACCATATCTTTGGCTTGGATGATGACCAAATACTGATCTTTTGTTTCTCTATCCATTTGGGAAGCCATTCTGATGACTCCTAAAAATAAAAAGTATAATATAGTAGAATATAAGTCTCATTTTTTTCTCAACATCTGACACAGGTCTATAGTATAATATGAGTATAAAATGTATCACTGGACCCAGTTATGAATTTACATTCTAGACTGTACACAGCACAACTGTCCTAATACAGGGAATTTGTGCTCAAGGTAGCAAGTATGCTGTATGTCAAATCCATTCTGTATATTTAGAGTTCTGGGGAGCAGAATACTCCATATATTTCCTCTACCATATATAACCATCTCAGAAATTAGGTTCTTGGAGAGATGTCACATATCTGTGGTTTCTCCAACAGACAGATAGAAATATCACATGATGCGTCATAGAGCTGTTTACTGAGAAGTGTCCCTAGATTAATTTATTGAATGTGGTATTCAGAATCCAACTATTTACCCTAACAAGATAATTTGCTAAATAAACTTTGGATTTTCTAGAGAGAAAGAATTTCATCTTCCTATAGGGAAGAAGAAATTGATTTTCTTCAGATCTAGGAACTACACAGAAATGTAAGAGTGTAGGGTGATATCAGTTGATCTTTGTGTTGAAATCAAGAAAGACAATTTTGCTTGCATCCATTTTATTAGTTTATGAATACTGTCAAGTTACAAATTCGTTTGTCATACCTGTCTTTGGCTCCACAGAGAAATAAGGCTGTCCCTGAACGAGACTGTAAAGCAGACGAGCACTATTCCCGTAAGAAGGATCATCAGCATCTGTAGCTGTTACCTGTGTAACCGAAGTACCTCAAGGAAAAATAAAATAGATCATGTTTGTTTTCTTCTTGTATAAATTGTCTCATAATTACAGAACATAAACTCTTTAAAAACCTTTTAACATAGCAGTTATATTAATAAACAATCCTAAAAATTTACAGGAGCAAATGGCACCTACTAAAATTTATCATTAAAAAGGGAAAATATTTCCTCAGCAGCTATTCTTGTTGCATTCAAATTTTAAATTAAAATAAAAATAAATAGCATATGATTTTTCAGCACTACATTTATGCTGCTTAAAATACTACATATATCATGCCTATTTTCTAATATGTGAATGGAGCAAAGCAAATTGTTTCTCCTCCTCTGGTATATTCTTCAAAGTATTTTATGGAAGTTTCCCATAGGAATAAGAAAACACAATGACTTTATCACAAGTAGACCCACTGGTGATAAAGAAATTAATTGTTAACAAGCAAAGCAGCCAAGAAGTATAACAAGACTCTGATAAAATTTTTTATCCTTGAGTCTTTAATGAGCTTGTCCCAGTGCAAAACTTATGGCAGAAATCCCAGTGCAAAAACACAGTGCAATCAAACTACAGAGCTTGATTTCTTCTTTGATGGGAAGCTGTTTATATCCTAGATAGAAGATTGACAGCAATCTCATTGCACCATCACTAATGACTGTCCTTTAAAAAAAATATCCACAATAACATCATTTTGTAAGGTAATAATTATTTTTGTCTCTTTTCCTCACTTAGATTCTGCATTAGAATACAAATATTGCTTCCTGTGAGGAACAGCAGGAAATCAAGCCACTTTCTAAAAATTTCTGGCATATGTTCACACAGTTGCACCTGCTTAGCAATACAACAGTATAGTTAGGCTGGAGGAGAAAAGAAGAAGAAAAGGTGGAGTGCAAGGAGTTAGACCAGAAATACCTTTTTTTATGGCAAGAGAGAAGTTGATATTTGTCCCGAATAAAACAAATACATTAATTGCTGGGTTTTCTAGCAGTTAAATAGTTTTATTTTTAAATAGAAATGAAAAAGGCTTTCTCATATAAGTATATTCTAAATTAATTTTTTTTTTTAATTTTTTTTTGCATTTTCTCTCAATTTATTCAGCAGCATTTGAAATTATTCCATAATGCATGTTATCTTCTCTCAGGCAGAGAGTAAACAAAACTGTTATTAATTCCCATCAAATTTTGGACCTATATGTCCTTCAAAACCTACCTACAATATCAAATATCTGTCATTTATGTGTATTTTAGATGTGTGTATAGATGTGTAAATATATATACAGATCCTATTGCTCTGGAGAAATGTTAAAGATAAAATTACAGATTCATATTTAATCAGGGCGCAGATATGCCTCAGAAATAACAGAATTCTTTAATAAGACTGAAGAGTAAATGGAATCTTCAGCTATACAACTGTTAACTTCATATCAGCTGTGATCTGTGAAAATTGCTTTCACAATCACAGAAAATTCATCCTCTCAAAAAATTTAGCATGACTAGAACACTATTGCTTTGAAAAAAAAAATTGCTAGTTAGGAAGTGATCAAGAACTATGGATGATCCAACAGGTTTAGTCTGTCATGAATGCCATTTTCTACTAAACAAACTCAAGTGTCCACAATTATGTTTAGAAATGGACTTATTTATAGCATCATATTTAGTAAATCAGGAATAAAATCCAACATATATAGGACTTCAAAATTATCATTACAGGTTTTGTGCATCTCACACATTTAAAGGTAGATTTATTTTCTGCACAGTTTCTAAGATTTATAAAGAAATATTGAACCTAAACCAGCATTTCTTTCTTCTCTGGGACCCAAGCACAATTTTCTTCTTGTCTGTTAACTCTTTCAGAGAATTTCAGAATGCAGAAGTAGGACTTTGTCCAGTTGGAGTCAGTGGGATGCAGCTGGTGGATGTAATTAATGGAAAGGTGAATAGTCAAAAGAAATGTAGTAAAGAGGAAGCTGACCTGGAGGGAAGAAATAAAATATATCCTGCACTCTCAAGAAGAAGACTATTTATTTCTAAATTGGGGTGACAGGAGAGCATATAAAGAGCAGGCTGTCATTCCTCACATTGTTTTAGAACAAAGATTTTTGATAACTACATGAACCTCTATGTTAAGTATAGACATGTAGTAAGCAGAAGAAAAATGTCACCCTGGCTTTAGAATACTTTCTCAGTTTTTAATTTTTCACTTCCATGAAACCTGTATTTCCTCATAAATTTAACCATCAGAAAAAAACAATCCACCAAAATGAACTAAACAAAAACTGAAACAAAACCCCCTCAAAAAAAAAAAAATTCCAAAACAAAACAAAGCAAACAAAGAAAACCACCCAAAAAACAAGAACAACAACAAAAAAAGCAAAAACCACAAAAAGAAAATCAAAACTCAACTCAAACCATTTGCAGAATGGAGTCTTATTTACCTAACATTTGTATCTGAGTGATAGAAATTGCAGTGTTAATATTCTGTACTCAAAAACTCCCAAAAGCCATTATTTGTAACTACATGATTGTGAGAATAATTGAGCAGACACTAATCATATCTTTTAAAACATTCCATTAATATATAAATGCACACATCCTCAAAAATGAAGAAACACCAAAGTCCTGGTCCTGACATTGTAAGTATTATATGATATAAATGACAATTGAGTTTTTTTATTAGCTTTATTTAAGGCAATCTGCTACTTTGTATCTCTGCCTTGGTTTTACCCTTCTTGGGCAAAACATAGCAGTACCATTTATAAGCTGCAGCCCATTAGGTATACTATGGGGCCCTCATATGGCAAATAGCTATTCATTTTTCTAACTAGAGCTTGAGATCTATAAAGACATTAAGTACTGATAGATTATTGCATCTGACTCTTAACCACTCCATCAGATATACTGCATTTGTACAAGTTTAACAGCTATAAGGAAGACACTTAGTGTAAAATCGTACCAAATGCCTGAGGGTAAAGCAGAGTCCTGTGTTCTCAGAAGAGAGTCCATTTGCTGACACGCTTTTCATTTACTGTGACACTTGCAGATAAAACCTTAATAAAATTTAATGCTGAAGATAAAAGAGAGCTAATAAAGAATTAAAATGTATTCTAATTTGTTGGCACATTAGTATATATATTGATGCTTGTAGCTAACTTCAGGCAAAGTTATTTGTGCCTATTTTCTCTTTTTGCCGTGGTTCTCTGAGGCAAGTGACCAACTCTGAATTATTCTCAACTCGCTTTCTTAGTTCCAGACAAAATGTGCACTAGCAGTGACCTGCTTTCCCAAGTGTTGACCACACTTCCAAAGAGTGTTTTCCTAAGTTTTCTGTGATGAAGTTATTAGGAGATCAAACATCAGTGAGCTAAACAGAAGCTAGAGAACACTGAAACAGAGCGAAGGGCAAGCCTCTCTATTGCACTGTATCACTTCAATTAACTCTGTTTTTCGCCCCTTAAGATGCAAGAATATGTTTTAGTTTGCTGGGAGAAAAGCACAGATGTAATCAAACACTCTGGTATAAATACTGCAATTTTTAATGAGTTACTCTTTTTCTCTGCTATGGGTTTATAAATTTCCTTGTAATGTTGGTTTAGAATGCACACTGAAACAGGTTTCACCTCAGTAGTGCAGTTCCCACCTTTTGAGAAGCAGGGTAAGTGAGCCCCAAGAAGTACTCATTGTGTGTGGCTCAGTTGTTTCATGTTTTGGAGCTGGCAACTATCAAGTTATACACTCCACTTAATTGTATATTCCAGACATGCACATTAGTTTTACTGTAGTGTCTCCATGGAAGAAGTAGGTGAAAGAATGATCTCTGGAATAGCTATGGTATTAGTGCTAGAGAGGTCAAGTGTAGAAGCAGTAATGCAGAAAATATTTTAAGATCCTGGATGACCTGGATTCATGTATCATACACTGATGATCGTAAATCTGTGAGTTTACTATTTCAGGAAGTCTGTGTCTGAGAAAAAAGGCAGCCAGGGGTCTTACTTAATTTTTCACGCAGTCTTACAAATGGGACATGGTGTTACTTCTGATTTTTTAACTTTTTTTTCAATTAATATATTTCTATATTTCACTGTAATAGTTTTTCATTTATAATATTACAGGTATATCACAAAGTAAATTACATTTTCTGCAGTTTAATTAATCTTATGCTGACATGATATGGTATTTTAAGAATGTAAATATATAATAGATGACACAGCAGAATGGACAAAGACAACTGACCCTTTCATTTCTAGTGTATCTCTTTATAGCAAACTCAAGGCAGCATAGAGTGAAACTTCTGATTTGTCAACTGCTTGTTGATGGTTTCAGGTGAGAAACAGGTATATGGGAAGAGATTACTACTGTTGATTTTGGACTTAAGTGCCACCCTACCTGACTATATTTATTTTCTTTTTTTTTGTCATATAGCCATCATAAAGACAAAAAGATAAAATGGAAGAAATTCAGTTGTTCATACACTTACGTGAATGGTTACAAGTCTCTGTGAGTATAAATGAAGACATACTAAATAATCAGCCATTTAAAAAACATTTTCAAAAAAGACTAAGTGGCCTATAAACAATGCTTTACTACAAGGAAAAAAAAGAAAAGAAAGGAATTATTAAAGTCCTAAATTTGTGCAATCCCAGATAATTCTAAACAATGAACTGTCTTCATTTTTACTATGAGCACATAAAAAATAAAAATGCAAAGGTCCTTGAAAAGACACCTATCTTCTTCTCTCCAAACCTGAGTGAATGAGCAAGGTGTAAAAGCTAGAAAACCCTCTGAACAAGCAACTGATTACATTAGAAAAAGTTATTTGACCAAGAGGTCAGATGCAGAATTAAGTCTGTCTGCAAAGAAGAAAGCGGCAGTGAAGAAACAATCAGAAGTGATTTCCCTGGTAGAAGGTGGTATAAGCAGGGTCACTAGCGAGTAAATAGATCAAATGCATGTCTTTTGTAGCTTTTGCTGGTAGGGATGGTGAGCTGCTTTTTCTGGGCAGAAATTAGGATAGTAACCCCACTTTCAATTAAACACCAGACATGAATATCCTTTTCTTTCAACTCCTATCCTGGCTGGTAGAAGAAGATAAAGTTTATGGCTTGTTGTCAAATATTCACATATTCTGCTCTAAAAGTTGAGCAGATAATGCTTAATGAAATGTAGTTTTTATAATTTTTTATGATCACTGATGCTATTACATTAATGGCCTCATTGATTCAAACCATTTAAAGCAGCATAATATTTGAATTTCTTTTCAATATCAATTGCAATAGAAATAGCCAAAAGAGGGAGGCATATAAATTTAAAAGATTACTGAGATCCTTTTGGTAAGATTTGAAGAATCCAGTTTTCCTTTGATTTTGAAGATAGTTGGAGATATTACCAATAACGTCTATTTACATCAGATGTATTCACACTTTGGGGTTTTTGAAGGCTTTAAACATATATGCACACATATTATGAATGAATATGTGTATGTACACAAAGATGTATATATACACCTATTTTTGTTGGTTGTTGACTTTGCTTTGCATTTGTTGCATTAAGTTTCCAGATACACGACAGATTCTAGTACAGGTCTGTCTGATCATGTGAAAGTGTGAAAGAAGAGGTACAGAGATTAAGTTGTTCCTCTTGACAGGAAAATTACAATTAATGTACTTAGGAAATCAGAAGTCAGTCCTTTACTGCACACAATCTAATCCAAACAAGGAAAAGCTGACTGATAGGAAAAAAGTTTGGCAGTGTAAATAGGTAGGCAACATACAGACAGTGAGGATGGTCATCACATTTTCTTTGCAACTGGCTCTAGTACTCTACCTGTTTCTACTGGGAATGTTATCTTTTAAACTAGTGCAAATTTTGAGACTGAATCACTGAGAGGAAAGACAAATGTCAATAGTCAGTCCAAGCATGTATCCAGAATCTGGAAAAGGACTTAGATAGATGTAGGTACCTAAATATTTAAAAACAAGAATGCTAAGTAGAGATATTTTCAACCTTCAAGTTAAGAATATTTGCAAATTTACAGACCTGTAAAACAATTTGCTTCCTTCTTACTGAGAGGCAGCCTGTAAAATATGCTATTAAGATTTTATATCAACACAGATATCTAGAAAAAAACAGGAAATAAAGAGTTTGGTTCACACCATATCATACCTTCAGGTGACATCTCTGGAACAGTGGCCACATAAGGTCCATCCAAGAACTGAGGTGCGTTATCATTGACATCTCGAACCTTGATGATAAATTCTGATTCAGGTTCAACCGGAAGTTGAGTGCTCCTGTTAATTGCTTGTGCTCTTAGAGTGTAGAAAGGTTTCTTTTCTCGATCCAGCTTTTGGGTTACATAAATTTTGCCATTATATTCATCGATGACAAAAATGCTTCCAGCTCCTTCCCCAGTCAAAATGTATTTTAAGCTGCCATCCTGTTTGTCTAAATCCGATTTCAGCTGAAAGTACAAGAGAGAAAAATAAGTCACACTTTGGGAGGAATAAAGTTTGGAAATATTCCTTTTATGCTTTGTTTTGATTCGGCAGTGAACCTTGTCACTAATCAGCCACTAATTCTTGGATACTAGTATTTGAAAGAAGGTACTGTCATATTTCCAGCCAACCATTTTAATTTTAAAATATTTAAAAATATTTAATTTTAAAGTATTGATATAACAGATGTATAAATGCATGATAAACCTGAAAAGAGATGCTTCAGCTACTTTGAAGTGAAGAGAATGCATCTAAGTACCTACTTTAGTTCATTGCTTTATCAGCTCCCCTACAGTTCTGCCGAAAACAATGCAAAGGTCATTAAACATTATCTAATTTTTCTGTTACTGCAGACAATGTGTACTTTGTAAGGTTTAGATTTTTTTTGGACTCAGCAATCTTAAGTGTAAATGTGTGCAACAGTGATGTTCCATATCTGTTGAAATATTAAAGAGGTGGAAAGACATTCTGTCATGTAAGTCTGTGCTATTTATTGTGAAATAAATTGATAGACATTTTCCATTTCCTTCCAGGATGATCTACATCCTCTGTTGTATCGCTAAGCTGAACTTCATGGTGATGATTCCTCTGATGAAGCTGAGCCTTGGAGACAATTTTGGTCCAGCTGCGTTTGTTCATGACAACAAAATAGTTTTGTTAATGTTAGCGATATATAATAGAGCAATATTTTAAGAGCACTAACTTAATTTCCTAGTATGTCAGGCATCCACAGTTGAACTTCATAGGAACAGCGATTTCTTTCACATCATTAATTCTCTATTTTTACTCTACTTATTTTTGTTTTAGAACAAACTCTCTAAGAGCCAGGATACTAACTGAAAAATCTAAAGTTAAAAAAAATTATATACTATTCAATTTGCTTCTCTTCTGAAGTAATATTTTTAAAATGCGAATAATATGCCTAACTGTTAACTTTAATTATCTCATTGTTTTGCTTATGGTTATTGACCCTAAAGGTCACTATAGGTTATGAGGCCATAGAACGAGAAAGAAGTATCTATGGGCTATAAAGGGCCCATTTACCTATTACATCTACTCAAATATTTTGTAATAACTTCTGAAGTTGCAAAAGTAGTTTTAACTTTTCTTTGGAAGAATGCCTATGCCTTTGAAGATTTTCATAATGCATAATTGTCTGCATGCATCAGATGGATGATCTATTCAGAATGTGACAGGGAGACTGCTCTGAGATGTAAGGAGCGGTTTTAGGTTCCTGCTCTGAGTTCTGAAAAGGTATTTAAGGCCTAAAACATTCAGAGTCAATTATCCTTGCCAGTACAAAAGACAGAATTTTCAAGTCTAAGGGACTTTAGAACCATTCAAAATATGAACAACTTAAATATTTTCATCATAAGTTATTGTGTGCTACACATGGACCGTGTTACCCCCTTTGTAAGTGATCTGGTCAAACTAATTTTAACACCATCCAAATCTGGCATCTTGCTAAGGGGCAACGCAGTTTCTTTGTTATCCATAGATCTTGGTTTCCTTATCATAAAACCCAGGACATGGGAGAGGTCATCTGTATCTAGATCTTTAAACTACCATGGGGCTCAGATGTGACCACAGAGTGCATCAAACCCTAGGGGCTGGGAGTAGGCCTTGGGCTGGCTGCTAACATATAACCCGTGTTTAGCAATTTCACTCAGAATCATTTATCTACAAATATTTCATGACCTTGAACAAGTTAAATGAGAGGACTCTTACAGATGACATTTGCTGAGAAAGCATAGCAAAGGTATTCAGTTTACTTGTTTTTTTTAGGCTGGGCACAAAATAAATGTTCTTACCATTGTAAATGAGAACTGAGAACAAGAATTTCTGTACTCGTCCTCATGTATCTGCCATTGCAGTGCTGATGGACACATTTCTTTTTCTTAATCTTGGTAATGGAAAAGTAATCATGAGTCTATGTTAAATGAAATTTGAAAATTTAGTTCTGACTGTAAAAAGATTTTGATATGGAGTAGTGATTTAAAAACAGAGACTGTCTACCTTTGTATTTTCGTTGATGCAGTTTTCTTCAGGGCCTTAATTACTAAAAATTCATGTGTTGATCATAGACTAGCACTTCATTTGCTGAAAGCAGTGCATATTCTACTCAATAAAAAGACACAAGTAAATATGTCTGATTAGACAATGGTTATACTGCAATGTGTTAACAGTAATCTTCAATAAAATCCCCAGTTAACCTGTGAGAAATAAAAAGGCGAGATCATGAAAATGCATGACATTTATGAAGTTTCTTTGCAGGAAACTGTTTTCAAGGTATTGGAAAAGTAATAATAATTTAAAAAAAAATAGACAGTACGTCTTCACTTGTTCTTTTAGAAGTGAGACATCACACTTCCATAGTAGTTACCTCGAAAAGGCTGTGAAAAAGTAATTAATGAATTTTGAGCACTTCACCCTTTGGGCCCAATTAAATTTTAGTGCTAGTTAATTAGCAGTTAAACTTATTTTGGTTCATTCATCTAAAAAGGGCCTTAAAGAAAAGAAAACTAGATCTCAATATTAAAATTACTTCTAGCATACAAAAATAAATAATAATAATAAATATAATAATAATGATAAGCAGAGAGAGAAGGGAGCAGATAAACTCTCATTAAGACAATTATCTTAAAGCACATTTTTAAAGGAGGGTGAAAAATAATTGCTCGTTGTGCTAAACCTACGTTAATCTAATGAACCATGCAGATTCCTGTAGTTTCTCAGTGGCAAAAAGATTTAGTATTAATCAGCTTCATTAAAAATTAATGAGGGGTAAATCAGCTACTACTTAGTGCAATAGAAAATCATGCTAAATACTGTTTGTAAACTACACTACACTCAGTATGGCTGCTTTGATGCAGTGCCAAAAATAGCACAAGCAAATTGCCAGGTGTTGATAAATGAGTTCTTAACCTCTATTCAGAAGACAAAAAGGAACTTTTCAGATTTATACTTTCATCGACTGTGTATCTGCTAGTTTTAGTAACAGCATGCATGTGAAGTTTCCTTGACAGCAGTCCTCAGTGAAGGAAGGTCCTTGGTACTGCCGTGGCCTACAGCTCTTGGACTTCTATGACCTTGAGCAAGGTCATAGGAAAGGAGAGATGTAGTACTGCCTTATTACAGCATCCTGATTTCCTCTTTCTACATTTGTTGCTATTTCCACATCACTGGAGATATGTAGTCTTCCAAGTCAGGGTAGAAGCTGCTAATCAGCATGTTAAATCTAAGCTTGTACTGTCCTTGAATCGTTACTAATCATACCTGTCCAATGTACACAAGATCCAGTGAAATCTGTTCCTCAGTCACAAAAAGAGGCTCCCACAGCCAGCCACGTTTCACTCTTCGAACTGCTGTGAAAGACTGAACAGTGTTTTGAGCGCTGGAGTTCTGCGGGCTGGGAGAGCAAGGCCAAAGTTGAACCAATATCATCATGAGATGTAGCAATGCAGAAAAATTCATGCTGGAGTCTTCTTTCAATCAATCTTAATCTGTGAAAGAGAAAAAAAAAAAGAAAACTTTGACAAAGCATCCCTTTTGTCTTTACACTTTTATATATTAATTCTGTGCTAATATAACAGCTGATTTGCAGTTTTAAAACCTTCCTCCTGTCCCCAAAAGTAAAGAGCTGAAACAAAGTCTGTTTCTGATTGAAATAGACATTCCTTCAGAGTCTCTAACATGAAAGTCAAGTGCTTAACTTTTCTTTATGAATATCTTAGACAGGGACTTTTTATGCAAAAAAAAAGGAAAATAATCCTTCAATTAATTCATCTTTCAAATTAGGCTGGGTAATTGTATTGTGTAGCCTAGGAATAATTTGATTGGAATAATTGTATGTTTCTGCTTAGACAGGGCTCATTTTGAGCTGCAGTCACAGAACTGCCTGAAAGGTGAACATCTAGCCTTAGTAGCCCTGATGTCGGGCAGCTGAAATGGAGTAGTGCAGATATTTTTTTAACCTCTTCTTACCCACTTTCCCAGCTCAAAATGCCTGCAAAAATGCCAAATGTGATAGGGTTCTGTGAAGAAGCAGCAAAAATTTACAACTTTCTCCTTCCCAGCCGAACAGAGACATGGACAAGGCAGAGGGGTTTAACACATTCTTTGCCTGTGCCTTCTACAGGGATGATGCACCAAGGAGTTCCCAGAGCCCTGAGCTGGAGGACCATGACTGCGACAGTGATCAACTCCCAGTTGACTCTGAAATTTTGCAGGATCCGCTACTCCAGCTGGATCCCTACAAATCTATAGAGCCCAATGGGATTCATCTGAGAACCCTCAAAGAGCTGCTGATGTCATTGCAAAACCTCTCTCGATGATTTTTGCATGGTCTTGAGAACCCAGAGAGGTCCAGCTGAGTGGGAGCTGGTGAAGGCTGTCCCACTTCTCAAGAAGGGCAAGAGCGACAACTCCAGAGACTACAGGCTTGTCAGTCTCACTTCAGTGCCTCGTAAAGTTATTGAGAATGTTATTCTGGGATGTATTGAAAAACACCTGGAGGACTGCACAGTAATTGGTCACAACCAGCATAGCTTCACGAGAGGAGAGTACTGCTTATCAAATCTGATTTCCTTTTATGACATGGTATCTCACCTAGTTGATCCATGGAAGCCCATTGATGTAATCTTTTTGGATTTCGGCAAATCTTTCAATACTTTCTCTCACAGTGTCCTTCTAGACAAAATTTTCGGCACACAGATGGATAAACCCATCATGTGTTGGGTGAGCAACTTGCTCACAGGTTGGGCACAAAGGGTTACAATGAATGGGGTGACATCAAACTGGGAACCTGTCACTAGTGGTATTCCACAGGGGTCCATCCTCAGCCCTGTATTCCTAAACATCTTTATGACTTTCATGCAGGACAGGAAGGGATATTAAGCAAGGATGCAGATGACATAAAACTTGGAGGAACCTTTGAAGGCAGGGAGGCTCTGCAGAGAAACCTCAAAAAAATTAGGAGGCTGGGCAATCTCCAACTGTAAAGTTCAACAAGGGAAAGTGATGGATTCTGTACCTGGGATGGGGCAACCCTGGATGTATGGACAGACTGAGGAAGGAGATGCTGGAAAGCAGTGCTACAGAAAGGGACCTGGGGTTCCTGGTCGAGGGTAAATTGAACATGAGTCAGCAGTGCCCCGGCGGCCAGGAGGACCAGCCCTGTCCTGAGGGGCATCAGGCACAGCATCGCCAGCTGGACAAGGGAGGGGATTGTCCCGCTCTGCTCTGCTCTGCACTGGGGCAGCCTCACCACAAGCCCTGGGAGCAGTTTTGGGTGCCACGATATAGGAAAGATACTAAGCTATTATAGAGCATCCAATGGAGGGCCTCGAGGATGGTGAAGGGCTGTGAGAGGAAGCCATACGGGGAGTGGCTGAGGTCACTCGGTCTGTTCAGCCTGGAGAAGAGGAGACTGAGAGGAGACCTCACTGCAGTTACAACTTCCTCGGGAGGGGGAGAGAAGAGGCAGACATTGATCTCTTCTCTGTGGCGACCAGTGGCAGGGCCTGAGGAAAAGGCCTGAAGTTGTGTCAGGGGAGGCTTGGGTTGGATATTAGGAAAAGCTTTCACCCAGAGAGTGTTTGGACACTGGAACAGGCTCCCCAGAGAAGTGATCACAGCACCAAGCCTGTAGACAGAGTTCAAGAAGCATTCAGACAATGTTCTCGGGTACATGGTGGGACTCTTGGGGATGGTCCTGTGCAGGACTAAAATTTGGACTTAGTGATTCTTGTGGGTGACTTCCAACTCAGCATAATCTCATTTTTTGATTCTGTGATTCTGTGAATAGAAGTTGTCCTAACACATTTTACTACCTCTGACATTATTGTCTCCAATTAAACTGGCAAAGGGGAAATGTATCTTGAAACACGTAGGTTTCTGTAGCTAGTTTCATTTCCACTATGTATACTTTCAGAAAACGAAGGCTTTTCACAAACTATAAGCTATTGCTGACTTTTCAGTGATTTTTGTCACAATGAAGGAAACTGAATTTTAAATATAATGCTATGTTCAGTTAAGAATAGCCATCTTCTGTGAGACAAAAAGGAAAATTTTGAAAATATCTACCATAAACATTTCAAGTCTTAAACCGCCATTTGGCACTAGCATTAGGCATACTTTTCAAGACTTTAGCATTGAAGAATAACATTTCCTATGAAGGAGCAGTCTGGTTTATGAAGTTGTGACATGCTAGCCAGTTTGAAAAACACCCTGGAAAAAAATATTTGGATGCATTTACTTTAGACCAGAAGAATACATGTCTTTTAGTTGTCCAGGATAAAATATAAAACTATGTTTTTTAAATTCATGATTAAAGTATTAACATTATAAATACCCATCCTTATCCAAAGGGAAATGTCATAATTGCTTAAAAAGATGGACAAATAATACAGAAAACTATTTATTTCCTTCCAGCAACTTTATATGATATTCAACAACATTTTGTTAAAATGTAATCTGCAGAGAGGGAGAGAGAGGGAGGAAGAGAGAAAGAGAGAGGGAAAGGAGTTCTAATAGTAAAGTCAAATAGAACCACAGAGGTTAAAGTGTACATTATAATATCTTCACATTTTGTGTTTTTTGACTGTAAACTGTAACAGTGCAGGACGAGATTTGAAGAGAAGGAATGTGATTTGGGTACCCTCTTGTTTTGGTTTCCTGCAGAAAACTTCTTACTTTCTTATAGTTGCAAGAATAATATTTGTGACATGGAAGCAAATGCTGACAAAGCTCAGCTTGGCTCTGAAATAAGGCTTGAGTGAGGTTTAAAAGGCCTAAAGACCTTGGAGAGTCTCTATGCAATAGGTATACTTAACGCTAAGCATTAATCTGCACACAAAGTAACCTTGAAAAGGAACATTCATTTTAATACAGCACATACCAAAGGGCAGCCAACTCACACAAGAGCTGAGCAGTCAAGGAGACCTTTCTGCGGAATCATAGAAAAATGTATTTCAATCACTGTTTATATATGGAGACAGGTGTTCAGTCTAGGCCATATCAAAGACTTCTGGCTAGGTTTTTGTTGTTGTTTTGGATGCTTGTTCTGGCATTGTTCACCTTATTCAACTAAATATCTCAGGCTTGTGGGGCAATATTTCATGCAGAGTGAATATCAAACAAATAGTCATTATCAAACTCATCTGAAGACACCATGTATAGACAACAACACAGTGAGGGTACAGAATATGACTACGCTGGTCTGCTGTCAGCCACCTTATTGCAATGTGCTCAGCAGCTACATATGAACAGCATAAAGTGTGCAATTAATATTTTGGAGCATTTTAGTGTCTCCTCTTTACTCTTTTATACTAATACTCTGTGTTACATGGAGCCAAGCATCACGTCTCTGACAAACTGGGGCAAGTAAAGACTTTTAGATTCTGATATGTTGCACACACTCTTAGTGTATAAAAAGACTTTAACTTGAAAATACAGATGGTAGGCAAATTCCTTTAAAAAACAAAGCTATTTAATGGAATTGAGATCTATATGTAACTCTGTTTCTCTCTTCTCTGCTGTATCAAACATTCTCAATTTGCCTTTACTTTCAGGAGCTTTCAAAGCCTATTTGCTTCCAACATCTTCCTACTCATTTGGCATTGAGACACTGC
Source organism: Eulacestoma nigropectus (assembly GCA_013397775.1). Taxonomy (NCBI): domain Eukaryota; kingdom Metazoa; phylum Chordata; class Aves; order Passeriformes; genus Eulacestoma; species Eulacestoma nigropectus. The sequence continues at coordinate 391,791 of VZTE01003146.1, read as the reverse complement.
CTCTAGCCCCTGGCCAGCACATGTTGCCATTTTTTATAATCCAATTGTTCTCTTGTGAAACAATCACCTTCTTTCTCTTCCACTGATTGTAGCTCAGTCTCAGAAGTGATTCTCATAAAATATCCAGAAACTAATTTCTTATTCCCTTATCATTTTCTAGTCTTTTCTTTAAAAATCTAAATTTCAGTATTACCTACTTAAAGGAAAAAGAAATAAAAAAGGGCTCACAGTGTTTAAGATGATTCTATGCTGAGACTGCTGCTTATCACTGAGTCTAGTATTGCCTCATTATTCCCCTGAACTTTCCTGTCTTTCCCTATCTGTCAGTTGTCTCTTGTTTTACACTCATTTGTTATGGTCTTTGTAAATGAAATGACCTTGTACTCTGTGTTATAATTATAGTATGCAGTAGAAGGGAGGATTAGTAAAAGCACTGAGCTTTTGAGTGCTGTAGTAAAATGCACAAATAGATAAATTTTTAATAGAATCGTTTCTCATTGAAAAAAAAGAAAGACAAATATATTTTCAGAGATGAGCAAATGATCTATCACTAAAAATTTCCCAAGGTGAACAAAGAAATGGGAACCATTGTTCTGCTCCTGTCCTTTGGGAAGTACATCTCCACTCTCTCACATGCAGTGGATTGCAATAATAAAGACTGATACTCAGAACAGAGTAATGAGAATATCCATTGCAGTTGTAATAAGTAGACTACAGATTTTCAAGCTTTTAGAGCAGCATCTTCCTTTCATACCCCATGAAAACCATGAGTTTCCTCATGGCTAGCTAGAATCAGATTTAGCTTCTCGGAACAAAGTTGATGAGTCCTTTATTAAGTCTGTTTTGGAATGTTCACCAAGTCACATCCTATCTCCATTTGAAATTGGTTGTTATTTTAGGTGTGGTGGTAGTCTGATTTGATTCTAAGTTCCCTTTGTTTTAATTTTTTTTTCAATTACGACCATGTAATAATATTACAATAAAATACGTGCTACTGCCTAGCATTGCAATAAAAACAATAGAAAGAAGCGGAGGTCTAAAAAGTACTGCTTCTGGGATACAGTGAAGTTATATATTTGTTGGTGGGCAAAATAAAATACTAAAGGTGGAGACAAACAACAGCTTTCCAAAGCATTAAAAAAAAATCCAAACAGCAGATTACAGCGCAGGTGATGGAAAATTCTGCTCCAGTTCTGTTAGCTGAAGAATAAGGAACAACCAACTTTTTGTAACAAAAGTCCCGCAGTTTGATATAAGTAAAGCCTTTTAGTTCGGAGGCAACAAAATACTGAAATATGGTAACAAGGGTTTTGGTAGATACTCGTACTCACCAGACCATTACGACCATTACGACCATATAGGAATATGTGCTTGGTCCTATTTACAGCACGATTTTGAAAGAGTGACTCCTGAGAAAAACAAATCTCTCTGTCCTTGAAAGTACTCAGCAGAAAAAAAAGAAGCCAGACTGAAAGACATTCCTTTTGTGGAATTTGGTGTTGTCTTTGCTTGATTTAATAGCATCAAGCAAACAACAAGAGGAATAGTTCACGTAAACCAATCTAATTCATTAATATGCAGCTTCTGAAACTTTTCTTATCTCAAGAACAGCCTTAACATGATGTTGTTTCAGTTGCATGCTCTGTTTTATGCATCGGTGTTATTATGATTGTAGTGAAATTTGTCTCCCTTGTATGTTGCTATCTTTAATTTTCACTTACTAGGATAAAGAAGAAAGGGTATATGTAACTAACCCCTACAGATTACCATGTTATAAAAAGCTTAAAGGAATAGAAACCTTCATATTTCTCCACTACACACTTGTGCATTTGTACTATGTCTACTGGCTTTTTGTCCTAATTGCATTTAATGTGGTTGAATACTGAAGATCCTAGTGTATTATAGTGATACCGCTCTATCTTTTTTCTAGCACCAGAAATGGAAAGCACCAGATATGGACTCATTTTCATTGACTAATTTAGGTCTTGCACAATACATAGACACTCAGACTATATTACTTCCGGAATTCTCAGAGAATTAATAATATATAATAACATATATCTCAATTATTTTAATTAATGCATATGTTTTGTGGGTTTGCTTGTTTGTTTTTGGGTTTATAATCTTTACAGAACGATAAGAAAACCTTCTGGTGTGTGCAAAGTAGTGGGCTTAATCCTATTCTTGCTACTTCCTACCATTGCTGAATTCCAGATAGAGTAGTGTAATAACTTTTACAGGTTTGGTGTGTTAAAGCTCTGCATTATCTTTCTCACTGATTTTATCTGTGATTTGGTCTTTTGCAATTGGCACCAAGTTGTTTTTTTTTTAAATTAAGTTTTCCATTCTTCATGTATTTTAACTATTTTCTTTGGAGACACTAAAGAAGGCATACTAAACTCCTAAGGAATAAATATGGCATATCTAAATCCAAATATGGTGGAAATCACTATTGTGACAGTAATGTTTAACTAAGTTTATAAAAAAGCAGCAGTGAAGAGAAAGGACTAAAATTTACAGAATTTAGTTTGCAATTTGGCTTTAATTTTTACTAAAGGCAATCACAGTTGCCATTTACCATGCATACATGCTGTGTGATTGACTGATAGATTAATTGATTTTTGTGACTGGATAAAATTGACACCAGTCCTGCTGTAGCTCAAGGCACCTTTTCCATGAGCCTCTCAGCTTATATTTATCTGACTGAATTTTTTTTTTATGATTAGTCTAGTTTAGCTATTATTTTTATTGAATCTAAATATTCTAATTTAGTCTATTTTGATTTTCTGGTCTTTCACATATTTTTATTTTTAAAATAAATTTGGACTGCTACATCTAACAAGTATTCTGAATTTAATTACATTGTCGTTATCAGAACTAGCGTCTAAATGTAATATTCTCATCAGTCAATTATTTAGAGATATATCAACCATTGTCTTTCTAGTTTGCTGCACTACTAGCTACTTTAAAAGCTACTACTTAACCTTTAGAGGTGTTTTCTTTAATGCACATCTTGATGTGACATTTGACCAAATTGTGTTGACTGGTAGTGCATATCAACACAGCATGGCTGCATGTGTCTCCACCAGTCACTCAGAACTTCACTTGCATGGAGAGCAATTACTTAGATGCTATGAATGTATTTAAATTTTACTTCATTCTAATTGGTGCATTATTTTCTTCATTTTGCAAAAATACCACTGTGCCATTAGGGAAGGCCTTCAAACTATTATATAGAATTAGCAGTGTAATTATCTGTCAGATATACGTGGACAAAATAGCTTAGAGAAGTGAATTTTTTAATTGATTAGTACCTTTAAGGCTGTGGATTTTAATCAGTGTAGAGCAGACTCACTAGAAATCATGTCATTCTTAGTGTTTTATATATATTAATGCAGTATATTAACACATCCCCTGTATTTTACTACAATATCTGTTGCACTGTACAAAAAGCCCAGATGCCATTTTAGATGACAAAACTCTGAGTCTTCAAAGCATGGCAAGCCGTAGCTAGATTTCTGTCCATACTAGATATTCAGAACATCTTTTGCTGTGTCAGATTTTGACACTTTTTTCTCGAAAACCCATGTTTTCCATTAAAAATCTATGACAACTCTAGGGGAAGTAGCAGATTTGTTTAAAATGAGGGGAAAGGGGGCTAAGGTGAAGGATGAGATTTCCTGCAGTGACTAAAGAAAATGAGAGGTAGAGCTTTTACTTGTTCAGCCCACAAGTCAAAGGAGATAATATAAAGGATGTGGTGACATACTGTGTGCTCTAGAACTTCATTCTGCAGTATCATTGGTAGCTCTCATTTTCTTGGTGGAAAATTCTCTATATTAATCACCAATAGACATGAGTAAACCAATATTGAGAAGCAACTCTCTAATTAATTAAAGGCGGTGACTGTTGGTGGTGTTTTATTCCATTTGAACTTTGACATATACAACTGGCTTCACAATACCTATTTTCTGATGGCCATGAGCATACAAGATGATATAACCAGTCTCTTGCCTTTTTCAACTCTGATACACCAGTATTTTGAGAACTGGTTAATCGAATGCTGACCTGTAAGTTTGCTGAAGATATATGTAGCTGGGACCAGCTCAATATTTCTGTATGTGGTGCAGCATTCTTATGTTTGGCTTAGGAGATTGGTGCCACTCACTGCTGTGATACTGTGAACAAATATTCTCATGATTACGGAAACACGAAATCATTATTTCACTCACTGTTATCAATCATATAACATAGAGCTGGAAGCACAGCCTCAAACATTTCAGTCCTGACCAAGGCAGGAGACCCATGCCTCGTAGTTGCAATTTCTTTGCGGTCCTTCAGAAAGAACCTGGAAAAGGTGATCCAATCCACCTAAAATGTCTCTGGGTACAAAGAAAGTCACCCACACCATTCTCACCAACAAAATAGAGTGTGTGTGTGTAAGGATAACCTTGCGTTGGGCAGGAATCGGTCAGACACCTTTTGCTCTACAAAGGTGACCTTTGGTTAAGGTAAACACTGGATAGGGATTGAACCAAAGGCAAGCCAATGTTCCTGTAAACTTCCTCTGTGAGTGTTTGTGTTACTGTTTTTTAAGCTAATATTAAAATTAAATCTGCAACATCAGAAAGCAATAAAGTAATTAAGTGTTTCATTTGAAGTCTACTGATATCCCCCAAAGAGACCAGCAGGTATCACCAAGAACATCACACTGACACACACAAATACAGCTACAGTGGATTTCCCCAGAGGCAATTAAACCTTTAGGATTGCTCCTTGGTTGATGTAGCATCTTGTCTTCTTCTGGAAGCACAGCTTTTTCACATGTTATTAAATGAAGCATTAAGTTATTTGGTAAATACTTTCACAGAAAAGACACACAGATATTCCTACTTCATTTCTTTGTAGGGAAGAAAAATGAAGTAGGAGGAATATCTTGTCTAAACACTGGTAAATTAATGATCATATTTTGTCCTTTTTCACACACTTTCTGCCATACTGTTATATGCTACTTCAGTCCAGGTGCTTCCTAGCTAAAGAAAAATTGAAATGCTTACCTTAGAACTTAACTTTATGAAAAATTATGTTCATTCTTTGCACTCATTCAATAGCTTCAGCAATTTTATTCTGATGTAAAAATCGATTTGATAAACAGATGATGAGACACTAAAAGATTCAGTTATGCCTAGTTGTAGTGCATTGCACTCTCTACACTAAAAATAATCAAACATTCAGTTTTAATTGTAGCTTTTCTTGACTGGGACTATTATTTATTTTTAAGATAGTTTGCACTATAGAAAATTATGAGTGAACCCATGTGTTTTAGCATAAATATTTTGCTGATTAAAAAGTCTAACACATGTACATAAAACAAATTCTTGCCTTCTGGCATTTGCTCTGTATTGTAGGCAAGTAGCAAATCCAATTTCAAGATGTTTGATTCACTGGGCAAATCCTACTGGACCATTTTTGGCTCTGCAGGATACCACTCAGTACTGAAGAACCACTTGTCAGCATAATGATGTAAAGGACCACGTTCTGTGATTCACACTTGAATCTGTTTGCCAAATGATTTTCAGGATGGCACTTCACAAAATGCTCCAAAACTCTATTTAGGATTTAGATTCCTTTAATCACTTTAATTCATAGTTATTCTTTGCATACATTAAAACTAATAGTGCAGTGAGCTCACCTTTCCCATGATTTTGGAGGAGACTTAATTCCTCCAAACATGAGATAAAAAGAAGCTTTGATATTTCATTTAAGAGAATGCCCTTTGCTCTTTGGAGTTAATTTTCCACATAAGATAAGGTAAATCAGAAACACCCTAAAATGAAATCATCCAGTGTACGTGAATGGAAAACCAGAATGAAATCAGATTTTAATGCTTATATTAGAGGAAACTTACCGGGACTCATTTATAAAGTAAATAAATAGCGAAGAAAGCAGTCTCTTACAAGCAGTTAAGGAAACCATATCTTTACATTAAAAAAAAAAAAAAATAGTACTTTTTAAAAGTTTTGATTAACTTATTTGCTACCTCTTTATTAATAAAACACATTAGGTAAATAAAGCAAGGAATGATTACTTTTAGCAGCATGAAGATTTTTCATTATAAACTAGAAAATCTGCTCTGATACATAATCTAGTTATTCATTTTAAAGGTATCTTTTGAATTCATGGACAGAAAAAGTCTGTGCACCACCACAGTGGAAGTCAGTTGGAAAAATGCTGAAAAAATGCCCCTGCCTCAGAGAGTCTGCAGTTGTATCAGATAGGAAAGGGTAGAATCTTCCTGGTTTTTGAAAGAGAAAACACATTGAAGGGTATGCATATTGTTCACAGTAGTGAGAAATAGAGACGGAAAATACGTAACTGACAAACTTTCCAAAAGTATAATATTTTTTCTCGCCTTTTTATTCTCTTAATGTAGTATTCAGCTGATGAATCTTCCCTTATCTCCTGCAATGGAATAACCTTAGTTTCAGTTTTGCTTAAGTCTCAATGATCAGAGGACTGTCTCTCCCTTACTCCTGATTTTAATATTTCACTGTTCTACTTTACTACCAAGAATGTATCTTTACTTCACTCATTCTATGAATTCCAATAAAGGCTGGTATCCTTTTCTAACCTCTCATATATCAAATATATGTATTAATCCAATGAGGTTCTTATTTCATTCAATTAAATATTGTAAGTACTTTTCAGGCACTGAGGTATTCAGAACAGTGTAGGAGCAGAGCATTAGGTCACCCAGGCAACACAAAGGGTGTTGTACAATCAATTTCATATCAAAATTTTTCAAAAAGGATTTTTTTTATTTTCTGTCATGTTTCGAGGTGTGGAATAAAATTTTCCAGACAGATCCCAACAAAGCCCATCAGATTTGCAAACTGTACTTTTTCTTTTTTTAATGAAATAATATTTAATGAGAGTCATAAACAAAGAAAGTTGCAAAAACAGAAGGAATTTTCTAGCTATTGATATTACAATCTCCAAAAATTCTTTACTTAAAAGCTATTTTTAAGGGATGATGGCCACTTTAAATCCCTCTGACATTCCTGTATTATGACGTAACATCAAAGAATAGTATTAGGTTAAGCAAAAATAAAATCTAAGTTGCATGGTATCTGGAACTTCACTCTCCATAGTCAACTTGCCTTATGATATCTCAGAGTATAATTTTTGTCCATTACGTACATGCTTATCCATAAAATTTCTCTTATTTTCTTGCTACTTGGTACATGCAACTCTTCTTATAGGGAGGGGAGAAAATACTGTTTCTACTTCCATTATTATTTAACATAGTCCTTACCATGAATCAAAATAGGATATCCTTGGACATTCTTATTAATTATTAATTCTCTTTCACTAAAAATCCATTAATAAGACTGTCATGAACACCACTAAAATATGCATTGAAACTTGCGTTTTGAAAAGTCATTGTTCAGGTTCCACTCTGTTGTCGGATGATTTCTGTCAGATATTATACCTTTGTAGGAAGAGCCTTTGAAAAATTCCTATCTATTATTTGGTGCCTTGAATAGCCACACATGCTGCCTTTTCAACACACTTTTATCACAGGTCCTTGCACTCTGGTCATTCTTCAAGTTTTATATTGTTTTAGAGCGGGAAATAAAATAAGTGGTGTGACAGCCATGGAAAACTGGATTTAAAATTCAATATGGCTAAAGACTTCAGAGTAACCCCCAAAATTCAGATTATATTCATTCAATTAATTGTTATTGTTAGTTGTCAGGATTACTTAGGTTCTGGACTAGTGCTCTTGATAGAAGAAAGCCAGACACCCAGATCTCTTTGAAGCTGGAAAAATATTGCTTTTTATTTCTCTGTATTTTTTGTTCTGATTTTTTAACTTTTCATTAATTTCTCTCCTTTTCCAACCAGTTTTTTACCTTACTGCAACATAATTCTTCCTCTTTCTAGCCTACTTTGAAGCCTTCTTTCTCATTGAGAAGCTGAGATATGTAATGTTCCACCCCACTTTTTTCCCCTTTCTTTGTTTAAAAATGTTTCCTGTTTGCACCTAAGATTAATGAATTACCTATTCACCTGTCAGTTCTGTCCCCACTGCTGTAGGTCATCTGCAATAACAATTTATTGCATCTTTTTCCCTCTTTATAATCTTTGTACGTCATTCTCCCCTCGTTACCTGTGTGACCCTCTGTTGCTTCTCTGCTCAATGTTATCTCTCAAACAGACCTCTCCAGGCAGATTTCCTTTGATATTTTGCTGCATAGAAGCCTATTGTAAAAAATAAATTGTGCTGTATTATATTGTTGAGCCAAAGTCCCTGTGTGTCATTCAGAGGGTAATTTTGCCAATTTCAAAAGCTCTTATGTACTTTGTAGCCTTAGCTTTTGTGTGTCCAACTGAGATTGGAGATCAGTACTTTATGTATTATATCATCAGGACTTTATGTATTATAAGAGTATTAAAATGCACGATCAGACTCAACATTTTTACATTTCGTCACCTACTTTTTGTTTCAATTGAAGAAGCTTCTTAAGCCAAGAAGCAAGTGGAGGAGACAGGCAGAAACAGGAGGAGTTCATGTGGAAAGTAAATCCTGTCTAGGATGACTTTAATAGGGTAAGAATCATGGTGAATGGTAAGTGACAAGAAGTGAGATACTGAAAGAGTCAGATGTTTAAAATTCCAGACTTCATTTTCCTACAGTGATTGGTAAAGAAAGGAGCTATACATGGAGTCAGACCTGCATCAGAAAGGGGCACCAAGTGTGCTGAGCCAGAAGATTTTCAGTCCACAGTAGACATTCAGAGAACAACTTCCCTCCTGCTCGGTATGCATTTCTGTTGAGCAGGGCTTTAGAAAAGAGCAGACAAGTCCTTCGCATGTTTCAGTTTTCTCCTCAGCTTTAAAATCATACTTAGCTAAAATGTATAGATATATCCAGTATAGCTCAATTGAAGTTATTCAGAAACACTACTTACTCATCTGAAATATTTATCAGCTGTTGAAATTCAATGCAAGGGACCCATGTCTGGGAGAAATCAACTGAGAACTCTGTTAAGTATGAAGTACTCTCAGTTGTTTCAAAAGAATATTGAAACCAACAAAGACTGGTGCTGATGCTGTCACATCAGTGTGGTGCACTGCGTGGCAAAAGTAATGTCTCCAGAACAAAGGAGGTAAGAGAAAGGATTAAGAAAACTAGAAATTATTGTTATCAGACCTTGATAATGAAGCGTCCCAAGACGTACTGCCAAAAGTTGTGCAGTCAAGAAAGGAGAAGACTTTGTGGAAGGCAGAAGTAATCTAAGAAGATTTCAAAGAGCCATGAAGAACTGTGCTGAGAAGTAGAAGGCAGAAACCTTGGGAGTTGGACTAAGTTGCAAATAGCCAGTTTATTCACAAATGATGCATGTTTAAGGAGCTAACAGTTCCAGGATAAGAACGCATAAAGGTAAAATATTAATTTCCTGAAAAAAAGTTCTGGATAAAGAAACAAAGGAACAATGTAGACTTTAAAAAGGTAACAATGTAAAGTTTTAAAACCCCCAAAAACTTAAAAATAAATTTTAAAAAAAAGAAACTAAATGAAATTTAAAAATATATTATGGGTAAAATTGACTTTGTACAACTAATTCCATACCATTATCTGTACTGATCTTCTTAAATAGAAGCGATTGTATAATAACTGATGTTTTACCTTGGAGACTTGCCTATGAAAATTAGAGACTTATGGTGTTAAGTTGGCAAAATATGACCAGAATTATTTCTGTCATGACAAGTACCAATTTTTATTGGTAACTTTTATATGTCTCTGTAAATTCAAACAACAATTCATGGAGAAGAGCAGAAAGAAAAAGAATGGTTCGCAATTCCCATCCCTCAGTGCTTTAATTACTAGATTTGTGAGACACATGGGGGAATTTCCTCTGGGAAGTAATGTTTTAATAAAATCTCAAGACAGGAGATAGGAGGTCTCTTCATGGATGCACACATATCTTTTTTAAAACTGATGTGCAAGACTTTGGGTACTTCTTTTAAAGTTAATCCCTTCACAGTGGTGCGTGGAAATTCGTGTTGAAGAAATAGTGCTTCAGAGTTCTTTAATGAGCGGATACTTTTCAAACCGCTTCTTGGCCCTGGAACTGGACATCAACATGCCTGCTTTGTAAACTTTTCCTTTCCTTCATCAGGCTGTAAAACTTTATTTGGTTCCTGTGGAGCCAATTGGATAACTTCAATGCATATAAACTTATGAATAGGCATGAGCTTGCAGAGATATCATTATTTACTAAATCATAATGATTAAATTTTCCCCCAAAATAAGTTCTTACATAAGAAATTATTGTAATAGGTTTCTATGCATAGCTCACTTTTTAAAAGCAACTTCATCCACATAATTCCCCTTGTTTCAGGAGTCTGTCTGAGTTTCTGACTTTAATTCATTGCAAGCCAACAGAAACTGGGAAGTCCATGAAGTTGCCATAGTAACTCAATGGACAAAGACTTAATTCCCTAGTTTATGTAAGCCAGAACTAATATCCTGCAGACAGTAATGGGCTTAAATTATTTAGGTCTATAAAGTCAATGGATTATATATATTCAGTAAGTAAGTGTCAGTTCCTTAGTTAGTGAAAAATGGACTTTGATTGCCCCATGTTGTCTCAAAAGTATTTGTATGTGGGATAGTAACCCAATCAAAAAGTCAAGGGGAGTGAAAAAGGAACAGAAACCAGGGTACAGTGAAAGTAGTTCTTTCCATATTAAGAGAGTTCATGAGTTATGCTATTAACTTATTAAGAATTTATTTTGAAAAAGTTCCTCAAACTGAGCTGCTAAGGTCCAAATGGGCCACGTGGATTTAACAGAAAAAGAGGATGGCACACTTGGAATTTTGCATTCTAATGAAAACAATGGGTTTGGAGTCAATTATTGTTGTTGCAATTATAGTGCAAATATAATTTGCAATAGCAGTGCTGAGGTAACAACATGTGGAACAGCAAAACCAATGGAGAAGTCTGTTGGAAAATGTCTTATGACAGAATTTTGTCATGAGCAGCATGGTTTACTGAGAGACACAACATACTTTTGGATTAGGAGTGTGGCATAATCAACAGTTATTCTGGGTTGTGTCAAGAGGGGTGTGAAAAAGTAATAAAAAATAATTATATATTTGCTTAGTTCAGACAATTTCCTACTTCTCAGCTTCTTGATCACAATCTGAAAATCTTTTACCTAGAATTGATTTGAGATCACTCACTAACTGAGAGCAATAAGAGTTTTCTTTTTCTCTCTAATTTTCCTCTTCTTCTCCACACCTTCTGCTTTATGTCACATTTAGCAACAGGGTAGATTGAAATCATAAACCAGGCCTGCTGCATTGCAACTTGCCTAAATAATATTGGTAAATATATATATAATAAACATTCTTTGGGAACATTGCACTAGTAATGTATAGGGACATTTTAATCATCAAATCTACCAATAACTTCAAATGTCTTAGAAAACAAATTCTGTGTAATTTAATTCCCTCAATTAATGAATTCTGTAGGTCTTTTTCATGAGATTCCTGAGTACATCAGATATTTTTCTTAGTCCTGCAAGTGCAAAAAGAACAGCTCATGGGGGTATTGCCACTACAGCTTTATTGTATTTTATGTTGTTTTATTTAATTATTTTTTTCAGTTTTAATTCATATGCCAGCTTTCAATAGGCTATTGTGCCTGAAAATTCCCCCTGCACATTAATTTGAAGAGCAGACTGACATCTATATTTCTTCCTGGATGGGAGCCCATCATGCTATCAGACTTTATCCTTGTATTTACATTTTGTGTCATTCCAACTCTCTCCTATCCTTCCAGTGGTTTGGGTTCTTTTTATAGTTTCCTACCTAGGACTTGTAAACAGGAGATAAATGGCATGAGAGCCAACAGGACATGAAAAACTATTCAGACAAATAACAAGAAGATTGTTAACTGTAATCAAAAAAACAGAGACCAGTTGGATATGCCATTATCATAAATTTTTTGTTGTTCCATATGATAACAGAAGGGTTGGGGTTTTTTTGTGATTTTAGATAAGTTTTGCTTTGTTCAGGAAGTTCTCATGAGTTGTGAGATACCACAGGCAGTTGCCTTAATAATAGGTTTCCTCTCATCTCCCTTTTCCAACCTCCACTGCTATTCAGCACATTCTGAGTTTTTAGGGGTGTGTTACGGAAAACGTCTCTTTTTATTAGAAAATGTCTTTTAATTCTGAACTTCCTACATATACAAGTATATTTACATATATATATATGTATATGGGTTTGGGGTTTTTTTGGTTATGTGTTTTTGGTGGGTTTTTTTCTCTCAAAGTCTATTATGGACCATATGAACTTTGTATTGTGTGTGCTATAGCCTAGTTAGCCTTCCAATATAAGAGCTAATTTTAATGAAATTATTTGTCCTCTGGACATTCAGAATTAGATGACCACTTGGAATCCTAATCTACTGTCTAATTCACTGCTTTCACAAAGGTCATAATATATGCCAGTGTAATGAATGGAGGGTATTTACAAAATACAGAGATAAGTTCACTTAATTTGGGTTGAAACTTTGTTTAGTAGCGCTTCGTAATTTCACTAGAGCTTTATTTAAACAAAAATCAGGTTAAAGTATCTAGACAACTGGCTGAAAATTCAAGTAGAGATAAACAGGGATTACTCCCTGGTGTCACAGTTTTGCTACAGAGAAACCTGTAAAAAAAGAGCAATAAAAATATTTTAGTCCTGAGTTCTTGCTGTTATTGCCAATGCCTGTCAGCCAGGAAAGTAAATTCTGTACATTTTCACCCTCATTTTCCTTCAAATTACTTTTGTGACCTCCTTTCCCCTAACTGAAACATGACTCCAAATATACATTGCTAATGCTGATTATGTTATTGTACTATTTCACCTTCACTGTGCAGTATCAATGGAGCAGAAATAGTGACAGGATATTGGCATGGTGCTATAGAATCTTAAACACAGCACAGAAATCTCCCTCTTTGGGAAGAGGCCAGGGCCATTATCCATGCTAAGAAAGCCAGCATAGCAACGTGAAGACAAAACAAAAAATTCCCTCTGGATAGAAAGTGTCATTTTCCAAACAAATAAATACAAGGGTTTCAAGTTTTCTTAGTAGAACATTAAAATAAGCTCTACTCTGTAGAGTAATGAATAAATCTAGTGTGTTGATTCTGCTTATTGCTGAAACTGTGTCAAGAAGGATTAGGTAAAACTAAAAGAAACAAATGTATGAAGCATTCACTCACAACCTCCAAGAGAAAAGAGGTAACATGCCAGCTAGAACAAGGAATAGATAAAGGCTTTTAGAGCATCTGAATTTGTCTTTTGGGACATCTTGCCATTTCCTTCACTTGATATCCAGTGAATTTTACAGAATGCAAACAGCAATATTTAAAATAAGCAAATATGGAAGTACTACAGCTTAAAATTGAAATGGGCTTGAACAAAATATTTTACCTTGAGAAAATGTTTGAACTCTGAGTTATTTCAAAGCTGAAAATTTCCAAGTTAATCAAATTATCTGAAATGTTTCAATGGAATATCTTTCTCTGTGAAAGAGAATGAGAAGTGAAAAATAATCTCACAAAATTCCAGTTAGTTCATATAAAGAGAAAAAGAGGGTGGGCATATTTATGTGTGGATGACACTTGCTTTTTTTCAAATACTGATATCAAACCGGATGCTGAACTATTTGCAGCTAGGATCAAGTAGAGACCAAGTAGGCTTTGTGAAAAGGCAACCTTAAGGTAAAATATGATCTATTTTCAGGATTCTTGCAGTTCAGTCTATTTGGATTTATAATCTTTGTGGAAACAGCAACTGATTCAACATACAGGCCACATAATTCATCTGTAATAAAAGCACTTCACCTTGAAGAGAACTTCCACTGGCTGTCAGAAGAATATTGTTCTATATCGAGAATTCAGTGCTTTATAGTAAATGAATTTTAAGAGTTCCCTTTTTATCCCCTCAGAGGACTACATTGCTCTTCTGCAATCCTCTTAAAGAATAGTTTGCAGTTTATACCTCATAGTTTAACAGTTTTTTCCACTAGTCTGCCTTTTCCCTCCCTTCTTTCACCAGATACTTTTGCTGCTCCTGGTCAGCCCCTCTTGTTCTTTGAATTGAGAAATCATATGTTGTGAGTTGAACAAACTATTAAAAAAAAAATTAAAATCTATTTGTTTTTTTTTTTTTTTGCCAGGTTATTTGCTACTTGTACAATAGAAGAGAAGGTTTGAAGGATGAAAATGCCTGATAAGGTAGGAGAGTAACTGGCATGATTACAGCATGTTTTATGGCTTCAACTCTTTCATAAAGATGGTTTCTTTTGAAGGCTAAGGTTAATCTCTTGTCACAGAACTTTTTCTTGTATAGCACTGAGTTTGTTGAGTGTTTTAATACAAGGTCTAAGAACTGCTTCCAACATCACTACATATAAATCCAAACACTCATTCCTCTTTAGAATGCCTGTACAATATCACCAGAACTATGGGATTTATTTCTGCTGAGGAAGCAGAGGGTTTAAAAGAACGGAAAAAAATTATTATTTCAAGATAATATAATATTTTATTATTTTAGCACATTTTCTTAACTAATATACAAATACCACAAAGATTGGCACAATACTATGCAAAATAGTACTTGGACCTTAAGCACTTGGAGCTTAATTCCTTTATCCATCTGGTAACCAAGATCCTTCCTGACTTTTTCTTTATAGAAAGAGGTCTTTGACCAGGTTGAGTTCAATAGAGTAAATTCAGCTCTATAGGTTGTGCTTACTGCTGTCAGAAAATGGCAAATTAATCTCAAACCATGGCAAAAAATTCCCCTGCTGTAATTGCAACCTGTTTTCTTTATCACAGATGTAGAAATGGGAGAGTTAGAGTGCGTTATGACTATTGGAAAACAAAACAGGAACATAAGAACATCTGTACAGAAATATTCTGTATTTTAGAAATAGTTCTGAAGTTCAAAGTATAAAATAGCTTCCAAAACTAGAAGGGATGTTTTTTAACACATCATTAACATCTCTGGTGAACTGTTTCTGTATATACAGGTTGTGGACCTCAAAGAACCAAAACCAACTCCAACTTATGTTTGCAAACTAAGCAGCCTATATGTGATTTAATGGAAATGCTATAAATGCTATCACATTGCTTATTTTATATTTTTATATATATATATGTATGTATGTATGTAATTTTTTTTTAATGGTAAAAGGTGGTAAAATATTATTATATGCTGATAGCTAGCTCATCGGGTAGTCCTGAAGACCTAAAAAATTACTGTTGAGGTATGCCCTCTAAAAATCTTTAAGTCTTTGTGTCTTCAGTGCCAGATACTTGAATTAATTTTTTTTTTTAATATAGAAAATTGTTTCAATGGTATTTTATGACCATTGTTTATAAATATCTTGGTGTTTAAAAATGAAAGTGGTGGGTTTTGTATGCAATTTAGCATCTTAGTTTTTCAAACCTTGTTTTCTTCAAATTCAGTTCCTTTCTTGAGAGAGGGATGTGAGAATATAAAAATTTGATTTTTATTTTTAACTGAGTTTTCACTAATCGTGAAGTAATTTCAAACCAATCTTTAACTAACTCTTAAGTTCATGAAGCTATGCCACGCAAGACAGAGCAGGCTGTGACTGATAACCTCCCCGTGGTTTGTCAGCAGCGCAGCTGTGGGCTGAGTGCCTGAGCTCGGTGGTGTGACTGGCAGCAGGGCTGGGTTGGCCCAGCATCTCGGTTATCTCAAGTTATCTCCTTTCCCCAGCTCTGGGAGGCAGCAAGCCACTGGCAGCTGCTGAGGCTGTCACCCATGGTTCAGCCTCGCATCAAGCAATCGATGCGTCTGATGGGCAAATACCTTGCAGTGTCTTTCACACAGATGAACTTGCTGCCACTTGACAGAGTTCCAACCTTTTGCACCTATTAAGGAAGGAAACAATAATGCTGTCCTCTTCTCTCCAGGGTTTTCTATATGCTGCCCCTGACTGTGTCCTAAATGAATCAAGAAATCAATTTGCAGCCTCTCAGCCTCAGTTAAATCAAACTTATTCACAGTTTCTGCTGAGTAAAAAACATCCAGTGCTTCTCCTCAGTACTCACAGTCATTTTAACAAGATCTATCAGAGCCTTGGCCGAAGCGACACTCTCCACAGTGTTTAATTTTGCTTTTTTTCCAGTCTTTTTAGCTTTCCTTGTTACCTTTTTACTATTTTATTACTTTACCTTTATTAGTATTATTTGTGTAAATTATTTCTACTCTTAGAATCATTGCCTGCTAAATACAACCACTAAATGAGGTATAAAATTAATTTTATCACCAGAGAAACAGAATATAATACCAAATAAAGTTCTTTTATTGAAAAATAGTGACTACAAGATGAAATATTACAGTGTTTATTGTGAACTTATAGATATTATAGGCCTGGTAATAACCTAAGAGCTTATCTATTTTTTTTCATGCAAGTGAATGTTTACTCTTTATGGCATAGATAACATTTTTGCTTTTAATAATACAGAGCCTGAGGCTCCCGTATTTTTTTGAGATGCCATTTATGAATTTAAGCACCTGAAAGTTAAAGACCTAGTGTAATGTCCTATGCAGCCTCCCTAAATTGTCAATGGAAAGAGAAAGTATCTGTGCTTTACAGTATTGTAAGAAAGGTAAGTAGCCTATGGAGTCTAAAACACCATCTTTCTGTCCAGAGAGAATCTTGGCAATGAACCTAAGGTAACAAGTTACTTAAAGACATTTGCAGGCAGGTCACATGTTCCTCTATTAGGAATTTTTTCATTTCAGGTAGCGAAAGATGATTCCAGTAAAGGAAATTAGACCAGAACAAAGATGTTTCATAGATAAATTAGTTTAAAATAATGTTTAAAATTCTTAACAAACATGCTATTTATCTTCCTGGTACAAACTACTTTGAATTATAACATAAACCCTTTTTTTAAAACAATTTTCCTCTAGATTGAACAAAAGGAATAATGTTATCCAAAGGAGTTGACATTTCTTCCTTTTTTCAAGTATATTATTAAAAAAAAGAGAAACAACTTCAGAAAAGTTTTTCTCACACATTTTTAGTCCCTGCTTAATACAGCTGATTACCAGAATGCTTTTTCTCCATATGATTATTAAGACTTATGATCAATATGATCACGGTGTCATAGTATTGTGGTATCATGCCAACATACATAAATCCTAACCACTATGCCATGTAGAAAGAAAAAAATCTTTCTTTTGGATATGAAATAACATCAAAGCAAAATGAAGTTTTATTACCTCACTTTATAGTTTCCTGTGATTTTGTCACACATACATTAAAATTCTCTCATTTTTCATGCATTAGAGGTAAATACGATTTCAGTCTTTTACTGGCATTAATTAATTCTCCAACAGGTTCTGCTATATCAGCCTGTAGGATCACCTCATTTCTCTGGTTTAGGTATAGTGAACATTCTCCAACATAGCCAGACATAAAAAAAGAAAGCCTACTGGCAACAATCATGAATTCCTAGAAATCTAAAATTGCTGCCAGTGGAAGGCCACTGAAATTGTTCCAAGAGGAATTTATCTTCAGATATCCTACTGAAATAGTGTGCTTTTTACTCTAGCTGACATTTATGATTAGTAATACTCAGGAATACACTCTATCATTTTTATGACGTAACAGTTTTTGCTGTGCTGTCTAGTTTTCATTTGAAACAAAATGGGCTGAATCAGATTGTAGCAGCTCAGACTTAAGCAGTATGTCTCCACTTGGAAATCAGCTATTATTCTGAAGAGGCTACTTATCAGGAAAAAAGAAGAAAAGAAAAAAAGGAATAAACCGGCAAACTATGCAACAAAAACCCAATGGAGGAAAAAACAAAAATCCATGATTTATGACAACTTAACAGTTATTCACATCTCTGAATTATTTACTTTTACAGTTTGTATAATACAGAGGGCAAATGTGAAAATAAATTTATACTTCAGAGTTTCTTTGAATGTTTCATGCATGCAAGAGTACCATGCTTGCAGATACTACATTTGGGACTAAGTTCTTGCTTTAAATTTCCTTCTCTGCGAGAATCATTTCATTTGGGGGAAATAAGCAATATTATCTACAGAAAAGAACTTCTTTTTTTTTTTTTTTAATATGTAGTTATTTGAGGGGTTTTAGGTTAATAATTCTTAGGTTTGGTCTTTAAGGACTTGGTGCAATAGAAACAGTTTTTTTGTTAGTGCTGGGTTGCTAAGAGAACTCAGTTACATGTCTGGGTCCTTCGGATGGTGGTGGAACTAATTAGCTCTGCCCACCAAATGAGGATGCTTCATGATCCAATCTTGGGTTGTCACCTGAGGGTGCCTCAGGCTCCCGTTGTAAGCAGTTTACGGTACTGTTGGGCAAGAGCCGCCAGCAGAGGAGGAAAGCTCTGAAAAGCCCAAACACAGCCACAGTCGTAGGATGGTGCAGGGTGCTGGGTATTTGAATGCAGAATCCCAGTCAGATATCCACCTGTGAACCAGTAGTTGATGAGGTTGGAGTTGCTCAGAGAGGTGCACAGGGGAGGAACCCCACAGCGTATGAGGAGAGAAACTCTTCGTGTACATGTGGGAGGACTCTAAGGGGGAATCAGAGGCACCCATCAATGCTGTGCTCCATGTGGTGGAAACTGCTTTGTTGACCTGCCTGAACTTCTTCCTGGAGGGCACCATCACTGCCACTGCCACAGGCTGCAGGCCAGAGAGGCAGTGTCACTTATAAAGCTTCAAATAGCTGTGGATAAAATGTTCAGGTAATTGAACCCATTTATTCTCCAAGCTGTCAAATTGACCTGTCAATGCGACAGTCTTTGAATCTAGGCTTTGTTTTCCTGTAATCTTTTAGTGGAAAAAAAATTTTCATAATATCATCGCTTAACAAAATAGCTGAGATAAAGAATTGTGTAGAATAAAATTGCATGTGAGGCACCAGAAAATGGGTCTAATTTTGTAACATTTGCACACTCTTGAAAGAGTGATACGAAAAGCCGAGCAATCATCACAGTTTATCTCTACGTGACATTTCCAAATGCTATTTATATGTTTTCTGGGTCAGTTTTTTTATGAAAATAGCCATGTATGCCAGCTATCTAATGACCTGGCATTTGAAACCAATTCAATTTATATGTTAAGTTTGATGTTAGGGGAAAACTGATACACTCACCACATTTTCGTTCTGTAAATCTAGTTGTCGTCTTAATTTGTCTGGAAACCTCTTTTTATTTTCCAGGAGTATCTCATGGGATATTAAGTAGCATAAATCATTCTAGCTCATCTACCACTGGGAATTGCTGTTAAGGGTAAATTTTGGCCTAGCCAATATATATCACAGTGGTACATAAAAACAGCACCAGCAATGTCCTTAATCTTCTCCAACAGCTATCTGCATCGTATGGAGAAGGAAAGAGTGAGAAATTAGCTGTTTGAAGTTGAACTGGGCAGTAATTGAAAGAAGCACTGTTTTCCACTTTGTTAGCAAAGATGGAAGGCTTAAAGTTTGCATTACGTTGGCACATGCCCTCCTCTCTGTTCTATCCCTGAAGTTTTCTGCAGGCTCCTTGGGATGCTGAAGAGCCTGGGAAGGATGTCAGGAGTGTGACAGATTGTCATGGCTCATGGACCCTTGGACAATGATCTCTTTTTGTGTTTTTCACCTAAAATATTAAAGACAGAAGGAATTCACTCCATTTAGAGAAAAAAAGTCTCATTTCATAGTGCTTCAAATATAATGAGTAAGGCAAAAGGGAAAGCAAAATTAGGACTGCTCCTAACTTTTGTTTGTTTCCATCTTCTCAAGAATACATGACAATGCATCAAGGCACTAGGGAGCTTCTCGACCAGTTTGTATGTGCGTGTTAATGCCAACATGTAGCACAGGGCATGGGTTTGTGTAACAGCATGTGTGATGTATGACTATTTTCAGTAAATGTCTAAAAAAGATGTAGAAAATATTTAGAGCATTTTGGATTATATAAATTCTTATAAGCTGCTATGTTATAATTTTGTTTATGAAGTTTATTGGCAGATTTCTTGAAATTTTCAGAGTGCTTCAAATCATCCAGAAATCACAGACTAATGGTTTAACAAGAAGTCACATCTGTTTTGGTTTTGTATCCCATGTTTAGTTTTACCCATGGAGTGGGCATGACTCCTAAGAAGTGAGCTCTGTTCACTTGTGACCGCATCCAGTGAACCACAATCTCTTTGCAAAGATCAGATATAGATCTTTGTTCCACCTCCGGATAAATTCTGCTTGGGATGTATAGATATCATTTAACAATTTAAATTTTTAAAGATATGTTAAGTAACAGCTTTCTTTGCAAAGATTTTTGATCCTCTTTTCTTTTTCTAAGCAGTTTTGACAGTTTGCATTATCCCACCTCAAATTATGCATCACAGGATGTTGATATTCCCCACATACTCTAGATATCCTATTCACCATTCTGAAAAGTTCTCTACAGGGGAAAGGAGTGTGTAACCATAGCGTCTTTACCATTTGACAAGCATTGTCTCTTTAAATCCCTTTTAATTTTTGTAATCTTTGTAGTTAATTAAAATGCATCATTTTGACTACACCATCTGAATGCTAACAATGAAAAGCCTCAAACCTTCTTTATGCTGCGTGACAATGAGGGCAGAGCATTTGAAATATTTGTTAATATAATAGCAGTGTCTATTATTGCTTAATATACTTGCAAACCCAGTCTTAAACAGAATTTTTTTAAGCAAAATAAAACTTCAAGAACTTTAATTTTCTATTTTATTTAACATTGTCTAAAAGATCTGTAAAATACTGAGAAATTTTGCAGCCATATTTTATCCTGGCTAGGTTTTAATCATATTAAATACTTAACAATAGTATTCAGTCACAATTAATTCAGTTATTCTTTTGTTACTTGTATTTTATAATTTAGTCTACTAGGATATGTTTTGGCTTCCAATGTGTCAAAATTATGCATAAAAAGTAAAGTGTTAAATGACATCTTACACTTTCTTTAATGTTTAGTTAACAATTTTGCAACTGCTGTGACTCACTAGCTACAAAAAATATATATACACTGTCAATGCAAAAAAAGTTTGCCCTCCACGTGTTTAACATTATATCAGAATATACATGTTAGGATTCTCCCTCAAGATAGTCTTAGCAATCTTCAGGTATCGTATTTTTTGTTCCAGTACCACATTTGCAGATACAAAATCTTTTACTGAGGTCTTACTTTCTTTTTTTTCTACTTTTATCCTAATTAAATATCCCTTTTTCCTTAATTGTGTTGTCTCAAAAGAAGTTTGCTTTAACAGTTAGGTCAGTGGCCTGAGAATGAAGGATTCTAATTTAATACCACCTTCCATTGGCAAGGTCTTCACTACGTTTGTGCCCCTAATAGAAAGCCTGGGAGAAATGTTCTTTTGCAAACATTGTTAACAGTTACATCTTGTTAGCAGCAGCAGCTGCAATTTCTTTTGTGCTACAGGCAATGCACATGCGGAGCGGAGACCTTGACGTCTGTCCCCAAAGCAGAATAATGTCCCCAGGTCTGTCCCGTGTGGTCTTCAGCTGCATCAACTTCCTCTCTAATGGATGTGTACCTTGTCTGCTAAGCAGGGTCTGGAATGAATCCAGGATAACCAGGAGAGCTGAGGCTACCATAGACACTCTCTGGCCCTTTTATTCATCCATTTGCAGAAGCAAATATTTTGGTGGATAAAAACAATCAGAATGACAGATAAGAAAGACATTGTGTTACACCTCACACCCTTTAGCTTCGAAGGGGTTGAAACATAGATGAAATAAGAAAAAGTTAAGGGACTGTGGTGGAACTTATCTCTACTGTCTGTGGTAGAAATCAAAACTTTCTGTGACTTACAAAGTGAAAGGAAAATAATGGTTTTCACCTAAAAAGGATCTAATATTTTAATTCAGCATTATCTATTGTATTGTTAGATCTGTTGGCACCATTACCTTATAAATTAAACTGATTTAAGAAATAGCCAAATCTTTGTGATTAAGCTAAACAAGAAGATTCCAAGTATATTTTTAGAGAACACGATGCAACGGCTACACAATGGAAATTTCACCCAAAAGAATTGTAAAGTATCAAAGCAAAACAACCAAAGAATAATGATGAAAAGCAACAAGAAGCTTAAACCATAGACATCATTAAAATATGCCCATATTGCATATCATATATTGTTTTCTTATTTCGATGTAAAATTCTGCTGATATTATCTGAAAATTACTTCATATCAATAATTGTAAAACCTTCTGACACATGAAAGAAGTATATTGACTTCATTTTTAAGACACTGTAAATTTTTCAGTTTTGAATGTAAAATGTTCATTATAATTTCATAAATTACCTTTACTAGGTAAAAGTAGTTATATTTTGCTTCTAAAAATGAGTGGCTTTCCGTAGTAGATTTGTGACTTTGTTCTTTACTTTTAAGCTACTTTTCTTAGAGTATTTTGTGAGCAAGGCCCTCTTTCATCCCTTCTACACTACCTAAAAATAATTTCAAAAATGGATTTTTGTTGTCTAGCTCTTTCACTGATGCATTTTTTATTCTGTAAAAATGCAGAAAGTCTGAACTCCAGTCACAGCTCTACATTCATTGTATGTAAGTACTTGGTTCAACACTCCCAACAGAAAAATGCTGAACTTTGGAATGTATCCTTATAACTCCTAAAACTGAGTCCACAGATCAATTTTTGCACCTTCGTGCAAATTTACCCAGGTATAAAATAAAAGTATTTTATCTGGAATGCTTTTGCAACCACAACTGATTCTAAATAACAATCTATTAAAAAATAATGTTATAACCCAAAAGCTGGGTAATTCCCACCAGTTTCATAGCAAAATAATTTGTAGGAATGAACAAAATGACAGACACTCAGTATTTTAATAACAAATCAACAGCTATTAAATATCTCTGGGCTATGTTCTACTGGCTGTTTCTTGGCTACAGTCTATTTGAAGAGTCTGAACTATAAAAATAAATTGTAGCTACCTCCAGTAGAAGAGTTACAAAAGAAACATGCAATGCAAATATTTTGCCAGTGTATGTACTGCACAGTTCTTTGAAAATCTTATTTGTTGACAAGTTGCCATTTAACCCTCAAGATCTGACAAAAGTAGAGGCACACATTTTCTGTGGTCTGAAAGACTTCGCAGTTGCTAGGTGGGGGGTTATAAAGAGAAATGGGAAGAGAAATGTGAATGAAATTGAGGGAAAAAAGATATTATTTCTGTTACAGTAGAGTGAAGAGTATCAAGACAGGGAGTATTTCCCACTGTTCCTTTAACACAAGAGAATTTTGACCCTTATTGATGTCACCCTCAGGAACTGTAAGCACACTTTTGTGATAATCACTTGCATATAAGTGCAGCTGAAGAAATCACAAGCACTCTGTCAGAGCTGGGGATCTTGCAAAAAATGGATTGATAATCAGCATGAAAATTTTAATGTGCAAGTTGAACACAAAACAAGCATAGTGAGTATTGTCTCTGGTAAATCTAACTTAGAAATTTGGAATTTCAGAGATATAGCAGTTAGATGGTGGACTCTGAAGAAACAACAATGGCAGATTTCTCTTCCTAGAGGTTTTGAGCAGCTTCTGGGTTTGTCTTTGCCTTTTGTGGCTTTTGCACTGGAGGCACTCAGGTAAGTGTTTTAAGTTTGATTTTAGAGTATAATAAAAAAAAAAAAATACAGAGAAATATCTTACCTGCGTAACTTCAGGGCCTTCTAGGTGTAAATGACTGGATATTGAAAAAGTTGCATGAAACACGGGATGCAGAGAAGTAAGCAGTTCTGTTTTACTTCACAGATCCTCTGAAAGCTCTAGGAGTTACAGCTTCCTGCCAGTATAAGTCACTTCTGCTTTTACTTTTGAAAACTCACAGTATGACACTGCTTACTGCATGCTATTTTGGGTGCCCTGAGTAAAACTATGAACACAGGCCCTTTTGTGCAAAACATCATAAGGCCCCTCTGATGTTCATTCAGAGTTCAGAATTAAAATGCAGAAGGCTCTAGCAAGCAAAATACAAGCTGATTTTCTTCTTCCTAGTGGAAAAATAAAGTACTCCCTGGCAAGTAACCAGGGTGGTGGGAAGGTAATTCATTTTGTGTGAGAGCATTTTGCAAGTGAAAGGGATATGCCCTCTGTTTAGAGATTAGTCAGGGAAAAAAGCGGTCAGTTTAGAGTGGTCACAAAAGTTAGTCAAAAAAAGAGAGTTTCTACAGTCTGGATTTTGCTCTCTGGTCATTTTTTTTTCCACCAAATAATTTAGTTTCAATAACCATAAAATATAAAATCATAAAAAAAAATCATAACACATACCCAAGATATTGGTTTATTTTCCTACATATTTTTAAAGACATTAAATAAACGTATTTTCTTTTCTTATAATTCCTTGTGAAAATTGACTTTTATCTACTAGCTAGTGTTGTGGTTTTATAGTCAAGTGAAAAATATAATAAAAATAATAAAATTTTAAAAACCCCACAAAACCCCCCTAAAAATATTGTGGAATAATTATGCAACAGGTTACAATTTTTCATAGAAATCAACTTTTCTCTTAAGTCAATTTAGGACATTTTGAGCAATAATTCAAATATTCATTGTGCCTTTAGAAAAAAATGAGGATATTTGGCGAAGGAACAAGTACTGTGTGTTGCGGTAACACTTCAGTGATTATTATAGAAGACTTATTTATGGTGGGATAATTTAGAGCCTAGTGCTACATCAATTACAGCTCCAGGCCAAAAAGATTTTTGAGAAGTCCTAAATGAAAAAAAAGCAAACATCACATTTTCTCAGACATAATATGTCCTGTTAATGATAAAACTAAAACTAAAAAAAACTCTCCAAGGAATCTATCTCAAGAAAAGTTCTCTCTCCCTTTTTTTTTTCTTCCTCATCCAGTCTCAGAAAATTTAACAACTGTTTCTATGTGAAAATTTAAAATTTTTGTTAGTACTTCTGTCACATAGATCATACCTTTTTTTTTTTTTTCAATAAATTATGGCCAGTTATGCAGATCTTAGTAAGATATCCAGCAATTTCATGGGCAGAACAGAAGAGATGGCAAATGAGGAAAGGTGACTCTTCAGCATGGGTAATGCTGTAAAGCAGCATGCTTAGACCATGGTCTGCAAAGGGAACAGTTCTGATTGATGAAGATGTGGAATCTGGTGCCTTGGCTAATACTGAATCGCTGTTTACTGTATTTGCGTCTAGATGTCAAGGTCAAATTAACTGCTTCCAAATAAACACAACCCCCCCCCTAATATCACAGGCTTTAAAACTTGAATTGAATGGGCTTGAAGTAACACAGGAGAACTGTCCACCCATCATGTCCATCTTGACAGAGTCAGAAAGACATGTTCTCTATAGGAAAGTACAGTGTAAATTATCTGAGCAGCTGAAGTTTTGTAAGATTACTCAGAATGACTTGTGATGAAGATGATCTCCTGAAAACTTCTTGAGGATTATCTCATCCTAATGACTTTAATATAAGTAACATAGTTTCTGTATCAGGCTGGAAATGAATACAATTTATCAAGTTATATACAGTTGTAGCTTTAAGAAGTAGATTGATCAGCTAATATTTTTTTTCTTGAACCAAGGCAAACATCATAATATTATACAGCTTAAGGTTCTTTGACAACACTATGTTCTTAGTAGACATAATATAATTATTTATGAAATTATCTATATCAAAAACAAGTTGACAGATTTATTTCTGCTGATCTTACCACAAGCATTTTTTTGCCTGTGCTAGACAAAACTTGATTTGTCTAAATCTTGGCATTAGATTTGAGTAAGGGAATTAACATGAACTAAGATCACATTTTCATATCTTCTACACATTTTATCATGCTTGGGTTTTTGTTTGTTTTAAGAAACAGGAATGTTTGGTGAGAGCTGCTAGTTAGTAAGAATGGTTACATCTTACTGTTGATTGACGGTCTGACATCAGCTCTGTACAGGGTAAGGTATAGCTGGTGCAAACCAGAAGAATGTGAAGGGGAGAAGGACGCTCTCCTAAGATCTGCAGAAACTGAAGAAGTGTAATTGGAATTCAGAAATGTGTTACAATTTACCACCTGGAAAGACAGCTTTTTTATGAACTATGCTTCTCACTGACTTTCTACCAATAAAGAAGAGGTGACATTTCATTCACCAAGGCAGAATTAACTAGACATAGATGTAAGAAAAGGGCAAAACCATTGTTGACAGTTGATAAAGAAGATATTCTCATTTACTGAGAATGCTGGATCCTGTCACAGGATGTAATCTAAGTAAGATGTGCCACGTGAAGAAAACATAAATGAACACTAGGAAGCAAAAAAAAAATAGAAGTTTCTTGGAAATGCTTGTTGAAGAACCGATTAGTAGAACCAGCCAGAACAATGGCCAGGTTTTTGATAAGGTGAAGATAGCATGCAGCTATAAGGAAAAAACCCCCAAACTAGTCGCATAGTCTGCCCCTTAAAAAAGAAGTCAAATAATTCACACAATTATGAGAAAAGTTTCTCAACTCAGAAGAAAACACATAGTTATTCCCAACAGTGTTCACATGAGATAAACAATCTCCACTTCTCTTTGTGTAGGCACCTGATGATGACCAGCAGGCTTTCCAGTATTAACATTGAAAGGAAATAATGTGGACTGCCAACTATGGAGGAAAGCTCTTACTGAACTCACAGATCATGATATTTCCTGCAGAGGGGGACCTCAGCGATATGGGAGAGTTCAGCAGAATAATTCTACTCCTCACCTGAGCAAAACCTGACACGAGGTTTGGAAGAGTTGAGTGAACTTTTTTCTTACCAAAATTAATAAATAAATGTGTTGTTATATAGGCAATGGAAAATAAAATATCCAGTTAAACTGTTTAGAGTATTTTCTGTCTCTATTGTAATTAAAAATACAAATTCTATCCCTCTAAAACCTAGAGCTTAAATTAGGTGTTTGCTTAGAGGTAAGAGCATGATAATAAATTTGGAATTAAAATGTCTATGTAACTTAAAACTTGGTTACTGATCGGCCAACAAAACCACGATATTTATCAATTTCTTTTAAAGGTAAATTTCTGTTCAAATATAGTGATATGGCTATATCTGTACGTGCTATCATGCTATGTACATGACTTGAAGAAAGACAGTCCTAAGAATTCAGTTGGGTTAATTATCTTTATTTCTCTTTTTAAAGGAAAATATATTCTATTTTACAGAAACTGAATAAAAAATAAAGATGGGAAAACCCAAGAGAAATATTTGGTTTTTTAAAAATTAAAGAACATCGTAAAAATAAATGTAAAGGGTTCATTTTCCGTTCAGGAAGATGCAGTCTTTGACATTTGCCTAGTTGGACAGATCTCATAAGATTTCAGTCTCTTGGGTTCACTCAGTGATCTAATACCAAAGCAAGTTGAATTTACTCAGTTAAAGACAGGACGTGTTGGGGGGAGAGGGACAGAACCCATGATTTCAAGGGCATTGATTCTCCCATATTATGTCTGCCCAAATCATGGCTCTTGTGTTTGGAATTTGGAATTTGGAATTTTCATCAAGCTAAGCAGAATTACTCCAAGTTAGGTAAACAGCCAGCACAACAGTGCTGGAATTTGTATGTGCTGTGAAAATAGAAGGAGTCTCATTGCTCACAACAGCAATGAAGCCATTCATAATATCTGTATCTATGGAGACTCAATACTGAATTTGGGAATTTGTGCTGTTTGTTTCGTTTCCTTTTGTGTTGTTTCGTTATTGTTGGGATCTTTGCCATTTCTAGAAAGACTTATTAATGGTGATTCTGATATGCAGTTTTTCCTAAAGCTAGTCTTCCTTATAACCACTGAAGGGAGGTACAGCTTCAAGAGGACCCAAGAGGAACCAAGAGAGAAAAGAGAAGTGAGGCCTGCAGGGCTTCATAGGCTGAAATGCAATAACATTTTTTTTCATTCCCGAGCAGTCTCTTGTCAATATACAAAAAAATATACAATGCTGAATGAAAGAATGTCTTTTTTTAAAATACATCTTCTTTTTTCCTTTCTTTCATCTTTAATAATTTTGCAACTAGAATTCAATTTCCACTAAAATATTTTATACGTCACAGCTTCTGGGAGAGAAGATAGAAGCTACGCATGAATCACTGTAAATATAAAAATGCATGGATTATTCAAGAATACTAATGAGAGTCTTTTTCATTGAATTATCTGGAAACAGTTTAGAAATAATTTTGTGTCATTTTTATATTATTTAATGATAATCTTTTTTGGTTTTTTGCTTTCTATGTAATGACTTTTTTTTCCAGAGGGAAAAAAGCTTAATGAATGGCAACAAAATATAATTACTTAAGTGTGTATTTAGTGGCTTATGTGAAAAGACTGTGGAAATGGTGCATAACCATTCATTAAAAGAATCTGAACATCTCACAGTAATCAGACTTTTCCAAAGATGTTTCCTTTATTTTTTGCTTTCCTTTCCCCTTTTCTTTTCTCAGTGAATACTGTTATGATAGAATACACCAAATATGTGTATGGCAAATATGTGTTTGGCAAATAATATGCAGACACCTGGTTGTCTTTTCCCCCTCTGATTCTATTCCCATCACAAGATAGAATCAAATAAGAATGAATTCAGAGCAAGTAAATCTTTGAGATGATCCCCTGAAGGAATGGAGTTCTTTTATTGTCTTACTATTAAACAGTGTTTAGATACAAATTGAATGAAATAGGGGATGTCATCCCATCTCTATCTTTAGCCTGAGGTCTCATGCTGATGATCAGACCCTAAGAGCCTGAACTGGGCTGGTATCTGTAAGTAACTAGTTCATATTCTCCCACCTGTCTCCTGCAGAGAGGACAGTGCCTGTCATGAGATACAGATTATATATAGTGAAAATTAGAATTCAGATGTGAATAATAAAATATGTTGAAGAATAACAAGACAAATATTTTTTCCATTTGTTTACATAACCCTCATGCACTTTTTCACATACGTGATCAGTCACCTACAAATGTTAGAGCTTTTCCACTTCTATGTAAGTTGCAGAATAAGTCTTAGTACAACCATTTACATGTAGAAAAAAATTAAGCATGAAGATAGAAGAAATATTAGAAATACCAAAAGTATGTTTATGAAGAAAATATGTAACTATAACTGTGTCTGATCAGCCCAGTATCCTGCTGCATTATAATGTCCCTGTTTGAAAATAAGTGCAGAAATTAGTTCAAGAACTCAAATAGGGACTACAAGTCTGAGACATTTATAGAACAGACACTTACGTAAAAATTTCAGTGGCAGAAAAGTAACCGTGTTGAATTAGTTCAGCAAAACTAAATTCAATATTCCAATTTCAGAAATGTCAGTGTGTTTTGGTTTGTTTGTTTTCTTTTCTTTTCTTTTAATTAATCTTCATGACATTTCAATTCCAAAAAATGAATGAAATCAAATAGAACAAAATAAAATGAAGGATTCTCATCTGAAGAATTCCATAATGTCAACACTTCATCCCATGTCCTGCCAGCAAAGCTTAAATGATAGCTTGGAAGACAACTGTGTAAAGTTAAATCCTTTGAGATGAGCTGCTGGGTAAGGATCAACTCTCATCACTTTTGCCACGAGGCAGATGAAAACAGAATGCCAAATATCTTTTTTATTTTTGTTAATGGGTGCTAAAAAGATTACATAGGACAAGGTACCCTCAATCTGTGCTCGATGTACCACTCTAAACCTCTACCTTGTTTTGGTTTCTAGGTAGGGAATAGATGAAAAGAGTAGAGCAATTTTTTTAGTTCTCTGATTTCTTAGAATGAAAAAACTGGGCTTTTATATTACACCCTGAGAAAAAGGTTTTCAGCCAGCAAAAATGAAGTGAGAAGAACCTTGCTTTGTTCAACATCAATACCACCTCCCATTTTGTCTGGATTTGGTTTTTTGGGTTTTTTTCTAAGAATTCCCCTCCTTTTATTTGTTTACATTTGCATTCTGGGCACAAAAATTTAACCTAAACTGTGATTATAATGACAATTATACTAACTTGTTTTCTTTCGCTTTTCCCTAGAGAAGCCTGTGACTGGGTGGCACCATCTGCCCTGTGTGGTGGGCCAATGCCTCCACCAAATGGAGCTGTTGAAGGGGGAGTCTTCAGTGCAGACCTCAGACTGCAGCAAGTGCCAAGATCCTTCTCTTGGGGTAGGGATGGGCAGCAAGGAGGGGTAATGGCTTTAAGGAGAGGTAATAGCTTTAAAATGAATGAGGGTGGATTTAGATGAAATAGAAGGATGAAATTCTTTACGGTGAAGGTGTTGAGACACCGGAACAAGTTACCCAGAGAAGCTGTGGATGCGCCATCCCTGGAAGTATTTAAGACCAAGTTAGATGGGGGCCTGGTTTAGTGGAAGGTGTCCCTGCCCATGTTGGGGGAATTGGAAGTGGATGACCTTAAAGGTCCCTTTCAATCCAAGCCTTTCCAGGATTCTTTTCTATGATTCTATGACCTTTAAATATCAAAGACATGAAAGATGGCACTGAGTAACTGCTGTTTGCAAAATGCTCCTATTTGATCTATGAGCAGAACAGGCAAATGCAAATATATCTCGCTTCATTGGCCACTGTGTAGAGTCTGCCAATTAGACCAGCTGATGCCCTGATGTGAATCCTACATGAGTAACAGCATGGAAATGCATTGACCTCGAAGACTCAGAGTCAAGCAACAAACAAGACCTTGTGTGACAAAATTTGAGGAGAAAAATCAGCTTGTTTAATGAGCTATTTCATGGTAAACTGAAAATATTCACAAAGCCTCTTCCTTTTAAAAACATCATCTCATGTGTCTTAGTCTTTGGCACCAAAGATATAAGATGTTAATATGGAATTATTTCTATGAATTTGTGTTGTAATTATCTTTACCCACTGGAGAGGGAGGAATAGATATATGTATATAGTTGATAGTGGTGTATCAAAAGGACAATTAAAATATAGTAAAAATATAAAATAGAGATTTTAAGCTGTTTGATTTTTTGGAAGGGAGGGTTTTTTTTACAAAACAGTAGAGAATAAGCAGGAAAGTAGTGTAATGATGCTGAAGCGATCTTGTGAGTGACAATTTCACAGTGTTTAGGAAACTTTCTGCTACTGGAGGGCACAAAAGAAACAAAGGAAAAAAAAATTGGGGAGTGGTTCAGGGGGGGCCAGACAGATCTCCTCTCTACAGTTATGCAGAAGTCTAGCCAAAATTAAATATGTGTAGATGAAGTAAGTAGGCTGTGGAGAGAGGGTAGGAAGAGATCGACTATTCTAAATTAAAACATCCAGTTCACCTTTCCACGAATAAACCAGATGGAGAAACTGTGACTGGATTGGTTTGGACACTAGCCAGATGGAGGACCAGTTATTCTGGCAGCCAGGAGAAAGGGGAGAGCAACCTATGAGAAGCACAGCAAGGTCCCAGACAGATGAAGATGTGAGTAGCCCAGGAGCAAGGTCAGCCCTGCCTTGGGTGCTGGCCAGCTCACCCACAGCAAGATGGACAACAGCTTGTGCAGCGGTCAGGCTGCTGCCCTCAGGAGCCAAACCACCTCCTGTATCAATGGCAAGGCTGTGGGGTTTCACACAGGGAAGGATGTTGATAGGAGAAGTACCTATTATTGTCACTGGATGACTCTACTCTTTAGAGAAGGTTTAGGGAATCAGGAAGCTAAATACTGCAAGGATGAAATGAGGCGTTCGGATTCTGTTGTTTCGCGCAAAACACTGAAGACCTACTTTTTATTTTTCACCTTGCTTTCTGAAGTGGAAATTCAAATTTCCCAGTGTTTTCAAGATCAACAATAACATTTATTTTAGGCCCAGTCTCAAATTTGACCATTTTGGCAAAAGTTTTCTCTGTATCATGTTTTTCAAATGTGAGTATTTTCTAAGTTAAAAGGTTAATTTTTCCTTTCTCCTTTACAAAATTTCATGTCTATATCCAAATGCAGATTTGAAATCTCAAAGTTTGCACCATAAAACTGTGGAAAAATGCATGTGACTGAGTTTATAATCTAGAAACTAATATACATGGACAATATATATGCATTTTTTCACAAGCACGAGTATACTAAAGGTACCAAAAAGCAGGGTTTATCTGCTTAGTTGTACTTCTGATCTTTTGTGATTGTTTGTAACCTCATAACATTGATCTGCTTTGCAATAATATGACACTGACTGGAGTAATGATTAGTATAACTCTTTATCTTATCTCTCATCTTAATTTCAGTGATGAGTGCTATATATGCTAGAAAGCTAAACATGTCGTGGTATTCAGGGCCCTAGATGCTGTGGAGGATTCTCTAGTGATGGCAGCTACCTGGTCAGAGTATGGAAGATCACCGAAACTGGTATGAAAAAGAATATCAGAGCTAAATTTAGTAAAGAGTGTAGCCATAGCTATCTAGTTCTGCACTACGTTATACGGACTCAATGTTTTTTTCCTTCAGCCATTGGTACTACCTCTATAGAATTGTAGTTTCCCAATGAAGTAAACTCTTAAATTGAAACAGTGCTTCAGGTCTTTGCTACTATCAGTCTGGACTCTATGAAGAAAGTAGCAGTTTCAAGATTTACAGCTTGTTAGTTTAAACTAAGTTAGAGAAAATAAAATCAAATGGCATACACCACTGCAAATTCTGTATTTAAAGTATGCTCCAGGCCTGACCAGCAGAGAATAATTTCTGCATAGTTTCTCATATGGCTCTATAATAACGTAAAAAAAAAAATCTACTATGCCTATGTCTAACTAGACAATCAGTTTATCAGATTTATCAGGTTTCCATTGCCAAGGACTTTGTGCCTGGCTTTAGAATGCTCAGTCAGTCAGTGATGCTATAAATACCTTATAAACGGACTACACCTTAGGACCACCTTTTCCAAGAAAGCAAGCTCAGCCTTCAAACTCTGCAGAATAAGGTCATTGCTTGTTATGGGCTACAGGCTTTGCAGGCTCTGTGTTGAGGAAACATCACATCCTCTAGGACTTACCAGGCTTTGCCTGGATTCATGTTTGAAAATCTCTTTTTAACCTGTTTAACAAAAAAAGAGGTTATCCAATGATCAGTTTAATAATGATCTGATTTTGTTTTCTCTTTGTTTAGCTTTGTAAAATCATGTAACTCTGTATACACATGCTTTTGTGTGTATAGCTATATGCACTTTGGTATCTGCTTGATATCCATATTCAGCAGCTGTGTTTGGTGCAGAATGAACTCTCTATGACCCTGGAGTGAAATGCTGCATAGTGGAGGGGAGGCACAGGATAAGAGTGGAAGCCTTAAAATTATGGGCATGGGATGGTACCAGAGATGACAATCCAATGTTTATGAGAAGAATGTAACCTGGTAACCTGGGTAAACATGTAAAACAGGCCATATATAGTGCATTTGGATCTGACGTGGTCCTGCAGAACACTGAAGATCAAGGTACTACAAAGGAAAAAAATAAAAGGTCTCAGGCAGTGAGGGGGAAGATGTTATCCACAGCAAGAGTTAGCTACTTCCAGTGAAGAGCTACAGATGCTGATTCTTCAATGTAAAATTTCCTTCAACCCTCGCTGACCTCAGCACACAGCAGGGCACTAGAAAGGATGAACACTTCACCAGAAAAATAAAGGGAGCATAATAGGAAATTTGAGCACAGTAATTTTAATTGTCCATATTTTGAACTACGGCTTATTAATACGGTAATTGTGATAATATTAGTTATTATTTCATTTGACTCTTGAGACTATAATTTGAATAAAAACTTCTTGATTATGAAGTTAATGTGTTTGTGCCCTTTGTTTATAACATGATTTGAGACCTATTAATTCAAAAGGAATTTAAGCAACCCATTCTACAAATCAGAATTTGTACCAAACTGGTAGCACAAATATGCATTTACTACAGTGTTTTGGAATTTGAGATTCTTTGTTCATCAGACAAGTTAATATTTGCCCTATAGCATGAAGTTTTTGGAGTATTCAAGAAAAAAGAAAGAAAGGCTTATAAGTAGTTACTTATGTCTTTGTTCAGCATTCTGAACATAGCAAATAATTATTTAGTTCACACACAGAAAAACACAATACAGATAATAAATAAAAAAGACAGTGTTGCCTTCTCATTTCAGTTAAGATATTCAAGGGGAAGATTTAAAATGATGTTTATAGTTTCAGTTTTGCAACCTCTTCCTAGGTCAAAGCATATATTCTTCATGTTCAATTATTGGAATGAAAAAAGTAATTTTCATTAATTTAATAACCTTATTATTATAAGCAATAAACTAAGCTGTCAAAAAAAATGGTGTGCAAATAATGTACCATGTCAATTGGCCGATGTGGCAGTTTCTCCTGGATCATAAAACTTCCTGGAACCTGCATTTCTAAGAAAATGAGAATTCAAATATTTCTTCTTCAACACAATAAATAAACTCAGTTTGTAGTCTAATAATGATATTTCCAGAACAAGTTATGATGCCACGATGATTTTTTGCCTTTTCTTTTATACTCCTTTTATATACACTTTTACATAGCTTTATGTGTCTTTAGTGCTTTTAGCCCACATACTTGTAATTCCTTAAGTCTGATAACTTAGTATAGACCTAATATTCCATTAAGCCAGGAGACCAAACATCCTGGAAGCCTCGCAGTTAGGGGTCAGAAAGCCCTAGAGACCAAGGTCCTCTCTGGAACACATCCTTTAAACTAAGACAGGCCCATCCAGGTGGAAGATTCCTTGGGATGGGGGATTCATGCAAGTCTCTCACTGGGGAGTCTTTGATAAATATGTTGATTTAATAGATATGCTAATTTACAAGGTCTATAAATTGTATATGCGATTTAATGTGTGGGTGCACTTCAGAGTGCACTTCAGTACTTTCCACCCGGACAAAGTGCTGCACCTGAGGATCCTTAAATAAATACCAAGGTAAAAACTCCTTTTCCCCTTAACCGTGTCTGGCTTTTCATTTTAAGCCAAGGGAAAGGCAACAGTTAGTTGATCACACATTACAGGTTAATTTTTCTCAATTAATTCATCTGACTAACCAGATACAATGCGTTTATAAAGTATTATATGCCATCAGGATTATTTCCAAAAGACCATCTTCAACAAATGTAGAAACAAAGTATACAGAATAAGACCCTAAGATTCATCAAACAAGGTAATAAGTTTTTCTCATCTTTCTTTTTTAATGCCACATAATACAATATTTACGAATTATAGCTTAGTACTTTTTATGTATAAACTTTTTCAATCATTCTTAAAATAAAAAAATATAGAAAGGAAATGTAGAGCTGTTCGAAATGTAATTTGTAGCTAATAAAATTAACACAGGAATATTACAAGGAATAATATTCATTTTCTAGAGGTCAATGATAAGATATTTAATTTTTAGTTGTATTTGACTTTCTGCCCTTTTTACTTCAAATGCAAATACGTTGTTACAAACTAATTCACTCTTTCATATTACATCTTTACCATTTGATTTTATTTCATAAAACCTTCAAACTACTAGGACTGTAATTCTGTAAAAAAATAAGGGCACTGCTCAAGAAATAAATTTATTCTGAAATATTACTCCAGTAGGTTAATAGTATTATTAGTTCTTCATACTATGCACAGTAATGTCTAGGAGACTTTAACAAATAGTATTTTCATTGCATTAGGTACTGTATATACAGAGAATAAAGTTCCTTCCAAAAATATAGATATACCCCCTAAATGTTTCAACTAAAAATCAGAGGTTCTGATGCTGTTTTTAAAGGTTAAGTTTGATATTCTTAAATTGAAAACAATAATTCATCATCTGTATTTGATCTGTTTGTTTTAAGCATAACCAGAAAAATATCAGAAAATTGATTTTTTTTTCAACAGCGAAAATAAACCTTGAAAAAACGTGTATGTTCATATCAGAGCACTTCCAGTGCAAAGAAATTATCACCTTTGAATTGGCCGGTGTCAGTGGGTCTGAAAAGCCGGAGATTTTCTAAGCACTTATGTTTACATAAGAATTTGAGTACTCTGTTCAGTGACCCTAGCAGATTAGAAAGAGGCAGAAAATGTTCTGAGACCTCAGCTCCTGTGTATTGCCATTCAGGAAGTATAGATAAAAGTACAAATGAAAATTATATATTCACAGATATTTTTAAAATAAAAACTTGTGTATCTTTGCTTGCTTTGCACTCAGTTCTTGACTAATTCAAATTACTTTCTTGTCTTAAAGGGAAAAAAAGTATTCACGGTGTTTTATACACATAAAATGCATTTTGGCTGTATTAAACTATGCTGGGCACATACACCAATTTTGTATTGATATTTTGCACCAACCCATTACACCAATATTTACAAGGTGTGTTCTTCATACTCACTTAATGCAATATCCATCCTTATTTATCTAAATTGTAATAAACATAACAGGGATAACTACTTACAACAATCTTTAAAAACATTTTTGCAGACCATGCTTTCTTCTGAGAATATTTATGACCATGAATTTCAAGGGTACTTAAAATATGTTCAGCAGAAATTTGGAATAGATGCGTACCAGGACAAAAGTAATTGTAGAAACATTGAAATAGCCACATTGGATGAGACGAAGGTCTAGCTAGAATAGGAGCCAGTTTTCAACAGTTTGTAATGTCAACCAATCCAGAAAGTTATCAGAATGACGTAGCAAGGCATTATGGGGTAACATGATTCTCACTTCTTTTTCTGAACTATTCTTATCAACAGCCTGATCAAATCCTTAGGTGGTTTCAGGTTTCTCCAACATTATCTTGAAAACAAAGAAAGGTAAAAAATATTTCCAACAGAGCAGAGTAGATCTGGAAGAGAGAACAAGTTTTTGAAAAGGTGATAGTACTTCAGAATGGCCTAAATAACTGAAGCCTTTCCACAGAGTGAGTAAATTGAAAACATGTGTCATAATTCACTCCACTACAGTGGGAAAAGAACTCTGCACAAGGCACAAGGACTGGTTAAGGATGCATTTCTAGAAGAAATGAAGACCAAGTTAGGATCTAAGCAAATAACCCTGATAAAGTTCTAATATGTAAACACTGATAATTAAAAATTTACTATCTGACTCATAACACTGAAGATTTGGGTTCAGAATTGTCCTATTTCTTGTTTTTGGAGAAGGTGCATTAGCCGTCCAGGGGCTGAAGTGATTTCCTATAAAAGTATCATGAAGGCATTTGGCCCAAAGCACAAAGTCTTCCAAAGTATAGCAAAAAAAAAAAAAAAAAAAAAAAAAAAAAAAAAAAAAAAAAAAAAAAACCAAAACCACCACCTCAGATTCATGTGGGAAGTAGTTACTAGAAAAAAACAACAATGCTAGGTACATATCATACAGATATCAGTTACATACCAGTACAGATATCTCCAAATTGTAGTACATTCAAATTCTTGCTCAGGATAAAATGGGGAAATTGATAAAATTATTGTGATTGTTTTTTGGGTTTTTTTACCAGGCTTGAAAGAAAGTAGCCAATGGAACAAGATAATGAGGAGTGCTATTCACGTCATCAAATATATCTAAGGTGAGAGAAATAGTAGTCTGTTATAAGCTAAAATCAACCATATAATAAAGGAAACAAAATCAGCTATGTAGTAAAATACATGGAAATGAAATATGACTTGACATTAAATAGGAAGGCTGAAAGCTGGTAATTATTTTTAAATATGGCACCAAATTAAGAAACAGTTGGTATTTGCAATGAACAGATGTTAAAGATCATTATTATAACCACTGACAATATTGCATCTTTTAATATGCAATATACTAGCACAAAATAGCATAGAAGGAAAAGTAAACCTCTGTTGAAAATACTCACAGTTTTATGGGCAAAAAACTGTCTTGTTTAGTATTAATTGAGATCCTAAAAATATAATACATGCCTTAAGTAATCTAAAAGAGCCATACTTTGCTTATAAAAAGATAAAGTAGAAAAAAGTACCCCAAACTCTCTGAATAAAGAAAGGAGCATAAAGAACAGTGACACCTTATGTAGTGATAAGTGGAAAAGAGCTTCTCACATCTGCAATGGAGCAGATGACAAACATCATTACTGTGAACATCCATATCAGCATCTAAGTTACACGCACATTTGAACAGAGCAAATGTACCACTCCCAATGGGAGATGTCATTGCCTGCTTCCAACCATGGAAAAGAACAATGTTTCCTGTACCCTGTTGTAAATATAATGTTTTGGAGTCCATGGGACATTCAATGGAGACCTTAAAGGAAAGATATAAAAATTTAAACCAGTAAATTATCTAGCTCACAGCTAATATATGAAACAGGAAGAAATTACTTGCCAGAAATCAAATATGCATACAAAACCTCAAGAAGAGTTTCCAGGAAAAAAACAAACAACCCTGTTTAAACATAGAATGTGTCCTAGCCTCAGTAATACTGGTGTAGATTGTAGAGTAGAGAGGGTTATTTTAGTTTTGTTTTGGTCTTTTTTTTGCTGGAGTAAAAGGACTGTCAAAAGATGGAAGACTAGATGAGCTTTGAGAATGACATTCTGATAATGGTTCACCTTGATCTTCCCTTCTGTTTTTCTTTTTTTATCTCCCTACCACGGGTTTACAAAGAAGAGATTATCTTGAGAAAGTATGCACCTTCTTTTTGTTAAGGATAGCTGCAATAGCTTCAGCACACAGATTAGGAACACAGATAAATGAAAAGCCGGGGATTTTCAGGCACTAAAAATATCTTCTACAGCTTGAACTTGACTTGGTAGTCCCAAGTTGTGTTTTAATGTTGCTGCTTATTATACTTATATTTTATTTGCTTCTTTCCTACCATCTAATAAGGAAACTGAAACTGCCAGGATAAAAAAGACAGAGGGAAAGACATACATAATGTAATTCATACAAAAGTACTCTAAGTGGCTCATTTAGATATAGTTTTGACATATGGGCTAAATTAAGACTTTAAATAGTGCAATACATCTTTTAATGCAAAAGAAATAGTATAAATGGGACTCAATTAATGAGCGGAAAATGTAAAAGACATTCTGGAAAAGCTATAAATTGCTTACTAAAATAAACCAGCAAAATTAATAGATAATGACTCTTGCAGCTCACTGTCATGTCCTCTTAACCACAACATCCATCAGAAAAAAAAAACATGCTTAGACCCGGTTATTTTACTTATTGAAGCTGCATGAGTGAACACTCTGATGAGGATAATTGAAAGTCTCTTGAATTGCCAACACAGAGGTGTATCAGGACTACAGATAC
Source organism: Eulacestoma nigropectus (assembly GCA_013397775.1). NCBI lineage: Eukaryota > Metazoa > Chordata > Aves > Passeriformes > Eulacestoma > Eulacestoma nigropectus. Next base: position 352,436 of record VZTE01003146.1, on the reverse strand, counting down.
AAAAAAAGGTTAATCCTTCCAAGCCACACGTGTACACACATGGCTCCCTGCTTCTGAATTAAAAATGAGGCATCCATCGTCAAGGCATGAATCCTCAGGGTGAGGGGATAGCTTCTGGTCTCTGCTCCAAGCAGGGCCTGCCTGCCTCCCAGGCTGCTGCTCCTGCAAGGGGAGCTGGCCTGCGGATGGATGGCAGAGCAATGGCACAGCAGGCAGCCCTGCGGGAACGGGGAAAGGCAGAGAGAGGCGGGCAAGGGGCAGGTCCCTGCCTCATCCACGGGCACTGCTGTGTCGCTTTTCCTTCCAGGGAGGAGGGGAACAAGGCAGCAGGACACAGCGCTGTGTGTTTCACCATAAAATGATTAAGACAATAGAAGTTTTTATTTCCTTTCCTGTAACTGTTGATGTTACTGCTATTGCCATCTTCTGAGATAAATTATTCATTTCAGGCTTCAGCAGTTTTATTTCATGCTCACAGAGGAAAAACTGATGAGGTGGTGTGATTATTTATATTGCTGCTGGGGATGGTGACTTTAACACTGACATTCAAAACCGATGTATAGTTCTGCTTTACAAAAGGTACATGTGATAGTTACCATGTCATCTTTGATTAGTGAGCTGCCATTTAGCTCCTCAAAGAACAGCACTTTTTTTTTTTTTCTAGACAAATATGAACAATGCAAAATATTTAGATGATTTCTACTATTTGATCTACTTGTATGAAGACTTTTCTTGTTGCAGTATTTTTAATTATTTCTAAGACAACCTAGCCAAACATTCTACCAGTCTTAGCAGTGCTCCAGACTCCAATGAAGTTTTGTGTCTTTTTACTTAATTTATCTGGTGTCTGCCATAACTACAGTTCTAGGGAGTTTGGTTTTTTTTCTTTTCCTTCTTCATACTTATTACACACATGTTATTTTCCAATTATTAATTTATATGTCATTTACTATAACACTCTTTCTGAGGTTGCTAGAATGCTCTCACTTATTGTCTAGTTTGTCTGTGTCTTCAGATAATTGTAATTTTCCTCATTAATTCTTTTTCCAGTTCTCTTTTACACACTGCTGGAACTGGTCATCTTTCTGATATTTCAAAGAGGGGCAGCAGAAAACAGAAATTATATAAATAGAAGTAAACCAGACACAATATGCCCCACTTTCAGAGTACTATTTTTGATCCAAAGGATCCTTAGTCTGAAACTCGGCAAATGATAGAGGAAGCTTCTTTGGAGAGGAAAGGTGGACCATGGCCTTCAGTAACTTGCAATGACAATATACATTGATATCAGTCTTTGAAGCGTTTCAGATTTGACAAACTCATCTTTTCACTAAAATTTATCAAGCTGAAATATTCACATAATTTCTAGTCATCTTGTAAGCCATTCAGCTTGCAGCGGGCATTGGTGGTGTTTTAAAGTGATGGTGTCTTTGGCCGGGAACACAAGGGATGTTGAGGGAGGGATGGAGGGCAGTATTTTTGCAGTGATACTGGAGCAAGTTTACAAATTTAGAGAGAAGCATGACAAATTATAAGTATGTGATGACATGCTTGGATATATTATCATCTGGAGACAGAACTGTCAAAAATTAGACACTCATGATAAGCCTATGAAAACATGGGCGTATGGAGGTCTTCATGTATACATCCACCTTCTATGAGCTATAGATATCTTTCTTCAGAGGAAAGATGAGGTCACATATGTATATTTGCTTTCTTATAACTGCACACATGCACAGACCCGAACCTATTTATCTGCAGTTTATCGTAGCCAGTTTATTTTCATCATTTTGCTTTGGTTACACTTTAATAATATCACATATAAAGCAAACATGCATTTTTCTGTTTGTTTTGGGAGTTTCATCAAACTAACTAATACCAATATTAATTTTGGTCATTTACACAAATCCAGGGATAAACAATGCAATGATTTAGATATAAGTTGGCGGAGTGGCAAAACATGATTGAGAGCAAATACTGGAATCAGACTCTTGAATGGAGAGAAAATGTAAGTTTTTTTACAGAAATTTAAAGATCAAAATGAGGGTAACATTTCAAGAAAATTGATAGAGAATTGGATACAGATCATTACATCTGAATGTTTTTGAAACAACCAGGCAATAAGATTATGCTGTGGATAAGGTTATAGATCCACAGAACTGAGGAGCATCTCACCATGCAGAATATTTTGAAAAGTCTACACAGTTATTATAGTATTTAATAAAGGAGAACCTATTCATGAAAGGGCAGTCTATTACAATATACGACTTTTTTTGAGATACTGAAATCTGCTAAGAACATAGGAAAAAAGGAGAAGCAATATATGAAGGAATAGGATAAAATATGCACTGTGGTCTTCATATGCAGGACAAAAAAAATAATGAATGCCATTCTTTATGAGATAGCATGAGGATAGATATCAGGGGAATAAATCTAGCAGTGAGAATAAGTAAGTGATATTTCTTGATTATAAACTGGTAGGCATCGAGTTAGGGGTGATTTATACAGGAGTTTACCATGTGATGTAACAAAAAAAGTTTGAGGGTGATGGAGGTCTAGATGCAGGAGGGAAGATGCATAATAACATTTGGCTTTTAGGCCAAACTATTGAAACATCTGTCAGCAATGTTTTAAGTTTAGATAATTCTGCCTTTTGGTAAAGGAGTGATGCCATGAGGTCCATCCCAGTTTTTTTTTCTATGACACCAGGGGCCTGGGATATGAGGTTATCTTAACATCATGCCTTTAAATGTCAAAAGGCTGCTGTAACAATTTGTTCCAAACGTCACTTTTCAACAACGTAATAATTGTCCTTAGCCAATCTTTCTACCTATTATCTAAAAGTTAGAGAATGATTTATACTGCATGGATGAACATATTTTCAGTCTTTAGTAGCTTTTAAACCCATTGAATGAAATGTGGAAGGAAGGATCTTTTCTTTCAAAATTTATTTCTCTATACTTCCCTGAAATCTTTTAAATCTACTCATGTCATTGGCCTCAGAATGTGTCCTTTTTTTCCATATTCTTGTGCCTTTGTAAGCTCTCATCAACTTTAGATAGCCTGGCACCAGATCTGGTATAAAGACAGTGATTTTGATTTCCACTAGTGACTACAACAGCTGGACATCATATGAAACTCTGTTCCCATTCTGACTTGATTATAAAATCTGTAAAAAGATAACACTTTCAGTTCTTGCTAGATCATGAAGACTGTCTAGCAAGGGCTAACCTCAAGTTTTATGTTTACATCCAATCCTTGTTTCTGAAGATCAGTGAAATAGAACAATCAATAATTTTTCTTCCTTCAGAGAATTTAATTCACTTCTGGATTGAGATTAATATAAAAATATTCCTGAGGCTTCAGATGCTGGCCGTCAGATAGAAATCATAGTTTTAGGAATTTGTCATTGCATGTGCCATTGACTCCTAAATAGAATTAAGTAATTATGTAAAGTTAAGCAAACAAAAGAAAAAGCTGGGCAATTTGCTTCATATATTTACAAAAATGCGTTTGTTTTTACACCACTAAATATTTGAGTGGAGTAGTGATGTCAGAGCATGAGGCTGATTTTTAATATGCAAGTAAATGTATCCATTTTAAACAAAAGACTTTGCGCTACTCCCAAATGCTTTTTTTGCTCGAAGATAAATAGCCTAATGGCACTTATGGAATATCCTAAAGTGCTTTACATCAACAAAAGTTACTATCATAGGTATTTGAGTGAATTTTTATTTCACATTGCATTATTACTCGTGTCATCCCTGCAGATATATGACTCCTCTACAATGTATTTTTGTTGAGATTTAATAGGTTATTCCTAATGAGTTGGCTTCTTTCTTTCTTTGCAGCTTTTTCCCTGTAGCAAAACTTGTTACTAGAAAAAAACTGTGTTTTTAAAATAGTACATCTCAGTGATGTTTTTTAGTGAAGAGTGTGTTTCTGAACTGTTAGCAGAGCAATACTTGGGAGATAATATCTCACAAAGGTTGGAGTACTCTCTATTTTTCATGTGGTAGTATAATAAGAAACAACATGACAGGCTGGGAGGAAGAACCTTGAAGTGATAGCTACCTGAATAGAAATGAAAAATGGAGGGAGAGAAGTTGGATGACCTTGCTCTGTCATATGTGTGTCATACTCCCAGATCAATGATCAGTTCTAGCAGGACACAGGCACTTGCCTTAGTGACCTCAACTTGCTAGTGCTGGTGGGAGTCAGTTGCTACTGCAAAGAACAAAAGGGAGAGGTGGACTGATGACAAATAGCAGGGAATGGACAGAGACAAAAGAAAACAGTTGCATAGAAATCTCCAAACATCATGAATCCTTGGAGAAGGACGGTTGGCCCAGTAAGGGTCACATTTGCTGAGGTTCTCTTTCTTTCTCTTTCTCTTTCTTTTTCTCTATTTCTCTTTCTTTCTTTCTTTCTTTCTTTCTTTCTTTCTTTCTTTCTTTCTTTCTTTCTTTTTCTTTCTTTCTTTTTTTCTTTCTTTTTCTTTCTTTCTTTTTCTTTCTTTTTAAATCTTTTTGTACAATTTCATGAGGCTTTGTTTATTTTCTGACATAAGCATATTTCACATTTATGTACAGCCTACCATGCTTTCTGAATTGTAAAAATAAGAGTTATTCTGATAATTGAATTCAGCACTTACATATCTCTAACACAAAAAGTCAAAGAAAGAAATAGCTTAGTAATGCACGGCAATACTCTGCAAAGAAAAGGAAACTTGCTTAGCAAATTGGCTAAAGATCGTATCAGATACAGGATGGAACAGCAAAACTCTTATTCTGGGTTTCAGAAGACGGTGGGTCTTTTTGAACTCCAGCACTGTCTGGCAGATAAGTGAATAATAAACTTCTCCCAATTTTCTACATTGTTTAATCTGTCCATTGTGGGCTTGATCCAAAGCAAGAACCTCATAATTAACATACTTTTTACATGAATTCCGTTTTAAAGCAAGAACAGAAACCAAGGAATGATTCAGTATGTGAATATTTAATTGCTTCTTGTGTGTAAATTGAAAGCAACCACAAAAGGAGTGATCTAGCCTGATGAAGCATATAGTGATGATAAAATTTAATAAAAATATGTTGATATTGATAAAGATAGTGATAAAGACATAAAGAATAAGATATGAAGATAGATGTAAAGTTATAAAGACAAATATAAAAATAGACACACTTCTCCTACAGAAAAGAGTTTTCTTCTCCCATGTGTATCCTATGAGAAATCTCATGGGAAAGACTCTTAACTCTATTTTAAGGTCCAAGAATGGGTCTTAATTTTAATATTCTAAAATCCTTTATATTTTCAGCCTGCTTTCACATTAGTCTCTAATTCTCCCTTGCTTTCCACTCTCTTGAACACGATCCTCAAAAAGAATATTTTATTTCAGCATAAAGAAAGGTTTCCCACTTGAATGCTTTATATTGAACAAAATACATATCCATGTAATTCTGCCTCCTGAATATAATCTTGAAGTACTATACATGCTTGTTGGGTTTCTCTAATTGAGAAAATACGAATTAGCACGAGCAAGGGCTATAGGCTTCTTCTTAAATGTTCTTATGGGTGATTTGCACATTGTATCTTTGACTGTCGCTTGGTCTTGTTTTGGTGGTTATTCCCTCTTTTTCTGCACTCATTAAATAGAGACAGCCTCATGTAGCACTGGGAGATTATGCCCTCTGCCAAGCAGCATGTCTCTGCCCTGGAGGATGCTGAATAGTACATCTGAGACAGTTAGGAGGACAGATAAAAATCTATGCTCTTGTTGGGTTGCCAAGGGTACTTAGCGCCCTCACTGAGCAGATGAGAGTTTCAAATATGTTTTCTTATTTTTCTTTCAATGACCCTTTCTCTGCTTGTGAAAGCTGCAACTACATCCTGCTCTGTATCCAGTTTTGTGGCAAAGCCGTGTTTACACTTATTTAAAAAACAGTTATGGAAATAAAGAAAGTGACAAGGCCTTGGACGTATATGTAGACATACAAAAATGCACACCCGTGTGCATACACATAGGCACACATATTTGCATCCAAAATCAGTATTGCTAAGATTTGTTACTTCCTCCTGCAAACAGGAAAATATAAATGTGCACATTTTGTCTTGATCATGGCATAAAAATATGGATTAAAAGCAAAGATGCCTGAATCATGTTGCCTTCCTGTATTATGTAAGTGGACTCTTATCAATGCGGGCAGACATCTGTCTGTATTCATTTTGAATTACCCTGCTGGCCTTTTTTTTGCCAAGACAAATAGAATAGTAAATGCAATAAACTAAATTTTTATTGTATGAGGAGAAATAGTATCAGGTTCTTGCTGAAGATGTAAAAACCCCATAAGACAGAGCTTTCATCTCTCCTAAAAGATGGACTCCAGAAACAGAAGGAAAAATGCAAATGTTTCTGAAGAAAATAAACAGAACAAAGTTATAGGGGCAGGGGGAGAGGATCAGCCCTGCTGAGGTGAAGGTGCATTTTCCCCCTAAAAAAGCAGCTCAGCAAACTATGGCAGATGTCACCCTGACAGGGAAAGTGGCAAGCGGCCATCTCAGCTCTGCTTGTAACTTCTTTCACAAGAGTCAAGCTGCTTTTTCCACTCCATTCAGCATGTTTGTGAGTGCTGGGTTTGTTCAGAAGACAAAAAAGGGCAAGAGTTCTAGAATTCAATAGAAGGTCAGAATGGCAATCTTTTTTGCGGGGCCAGGCTTCCTTTTATACTGTGACATCTGGAGCCATTACCAGAACAAATTAGAGCAATTCAAACCACCAGCAGGAAAAAGTGGGTTTTCTGTTTTTCATACAGCAGAGCTACAAATTTGAGAACAGGAACTGGGGCTCCCAACTACTCAGCATAGCAATAGATTTGCTACAGTTTCCTTACAGATTCATGTGGCAACAAATGTAATCGATGATTAAGCTAGAGATGTCCACCCTTCAGCACAGCCTCCACAAAAGGAAGAGAAGAAATAATTACACTGATGAGTTTGCACTTCATTTTCAGCCTGTTACAGCATGAAGTACTAATAGTTCCAAGGAGGCATGCAGCAGAATAGAGAGCACACCTCCTCTTTCCGTCTGCCATTTTAATATCAATGACTAATGCAATTTTTTTAATTCCATATTCCAGTAAATAATAATGCATATTTTACTTGTTCGTATGGATCTAGAATCCTTCGACTATTTAGAACATTAAGTCAGTTACTAGTGCTAATTATTTTGAATATTTGGCTGACTTTAAGTTTTAGTGTTCATATTCTTTTCCATTTCACCCCATACTTAAATAAAAACAAATTCTTTCTGCTGCCTGCAAACAGGAGAGCTGCACAGTTAATACATCTTCTAGGTACATTAGCTGCAGGCAAAGAGGGTCTTACACATGTAATCTATACTTGTTAGTGAGACTCTGTTCAACAGTAAAACAATTTATTGTGTCAGACTGGACTGAATCTCACTTTCAGGAGAATTTCACAGCTTTTATTGTTAAAATCTTTCCCCTGTAATAATTCAATTTTCATTTTGATTGTATGAGCTTTTTTTTTACAAAACACAGCTTGCTGTGATTCAAGCAGAAAAAAATGCATCTTGATGAGGTTGAGCAGAATTGTATGTACGATACCAAGGTCCCTGCGCTATTAATAGGAAATATCTGACTAGCAAAGATACTATGCTGCCATCTGTCAACTCAGCATTTGTAAAAATGTTCCCTTCAGGCATCAATCTCACCTTCAGGCTGAGAGCCTGTTTCTGACATGTCTCTGATGTCTTGATATTGGGCTGGTGGCCAGCAGATAATGCCTTTTAGTTTTAGTGCTGAGGGGACTTTGGGGACTCAGACTATAGACACAGAATGGTTTGGTTTTGAAAGAACCTTAAAGACAATCTCTTTCCAACTCCCTTGCCATGGGCAGAGACAGCTTGCAATAGACCAGGTTTCTCAGGTTTCTCATTCAGCCTGGCCTTGAACACTTCCAGGGATGGTGCAACCACAGTTTCTCTGGGCAACCTATTCCAGTGTCTCACCACCAGCACAGAAAAAAATTTCTTCCTAATATCTAATCCAAACCTACCCTCTTCCATTTAGAAGCCATTCTGTCTCGTTCTATCACTGCATACTTTGGTAAAAAGCCCCTCTCCCCTTTTCTCATAGGACCTCTTTAAGTACTGGAAGGCTACAGTCAGGACTCCCTGGTGGCTTCTCTTCTCCAGGCTGAACTACCTCAACTCTCTCAGCCTGCCTTCATAGAAGAGGTGTTCCAGCCCTCTGATCATCTTCATGGCCCTCCTCTTCAATGTACTGTTTCTCTCAAACTGCAGATTATTTAACTAACTACTGTATTTATAGAGGGTTCCTGAATAGGTACATAACACAAAAAGTAAGCCATTGAAAGTACATCTTTTAGAACACCACAGGAACCCTCTAAATAGAAAGAATCCATTTGTTCGTGCTTTGTTATTAGCAAGAACTGCACTCAGTGCAGATTGACTAGGATTGAAGGATCTAAAAGTTGAGTCCCAGTGACACTAAAATTAATCATGGAGTAAATTTTCTAACTCTACCAATAATAGCAACTTTTTTTCCCTGCCTTTTATATCCTCACTTACAATTTTTAATTTTCCAGAATTGTGATCTCATAAAAATAAGATGTGTTGCTGTCTTAGTTCACAGGGGCATGGTGCAAAGTTTTCACCCTGCTGTGTATTACTTCTTATCTGCCAGTGTTTTCTCATTACACCACCTTCAAGAAGACATGCTGTTTTCTCAACAGAACCCTTGATACTGAAGGACATCAGTCATCAAACAGATCAAAAGCATTTTGAAAAACTATTGGGAAACTAGTAAATGGTTCCTTATCATCTAGTTTGATAGAATAAAAGAAACAAAATCAAAAACCAAATTTTTCATTACTGGTTGTCCAGAAGACTTCAAACATCCCTTTAAGATGAAGACCTCTTTAGGCATAGATGGTCCACAGCTATCTACCGTCAGAATGGGGTGTCTCTCTTGTTTAGGGAGCATCTTGTGTTCAGCAGGACCCCTAAGTATGAAAGTAGCACTGGATAAAACAAATTTTTTCTCTATAAGAGGTAAGCTGCTCTTCTGAGGAGCAGGGAGTTGGACTCAGTGTTCCTTATGGGTCCTTTCCAGCTTGAGATATGCTGTGATTCTAGGAAGAGATTATACTTTGTATAACTTGCAAGTTGAATCACTGTAACTAGCTTGTTGTTTTGTTTGTTCATTTTTAATAGAGCTGGACATAACCTCTAGAATGATGAATTCAAGCCTGTTCTGGTGGAATTTTATTATAAATCCACTATTTTACATGCTAATCCATAAAAAAACTGCCAGAGCTGATATTTGAGACCTAGTTAACAAGAAGTGCAGCATTTCTTTTCTCACAAATATAATAGAAGAAAAGACAAACCAAGAGTATCACCATTAAGTATAATCTAATATTCAGTTGCCAGAATAAGTCAAGCTAACCATACATTTGCAAAAACAGAAACCAAAACTGAATTTATCCAGATATGATTGGTTTATCCATTCATCCTATGCAAAGGATGTTACTGTGTTACCATGTTATTAAGATTAATTTACAAGCCAACATATGGCTGTGCTTGGCCCTTGCCAACACACGGGATTACTATGATGACTCACCAGAAATATCAAAAAGAGTTTATGAGTATTCTTTATCCAGAATTTGGCTAGCACCTAATGGATTTTAAAAGGGCACTGTACCACAAAAAGGGACTTGAGCTGAGTAAAACAGCCACCAATTTGAGAAGTTTGCATTTTATTTAGTACAAGCTGTACCACAACTTGTTTATAGCAACCAAAAGTTTTAGTTTCAGGTGACATCTAATAGAAAACCCTATGTCCTACGCTCAGCTTAATCTAAGTAAAAACCATCTTAACACAGTAGATACGTTACATTGCTTATTTACTGGTGTATACCTTACCTCTTCTGAAGCACTCAGGTAAATACAGTTTAGGATCAGGAGCCGCACAAGCGTATATAGGACTTTGAGAGAGCTGCGCTTCACAGAGCATATTTTTTACCTAGAGGCATTTATTTAATGAAACTATTTATTTCAGAGTCAATATTCCTTGTCTTTATTGTTTCTCAGAAATACACAGATTCCTGCAAATAATTAATATCAGTGAGCCCTGAGGAAAGAAACAAAACTGTCGAGAGTCTCCTTTACACTAAATCACTTCATGACTTTTGACAGTGACAACTTCCTTAGAGAAATTATGTTTTAGGATACTTGTTTTACGTATTTGTTTCACATTCCAAATGACATTCGTTCTACTTTTGCTGCAAAGAAACCTACACTTCCTGAACATGCTGACAGAATCTGAATCATACTCAAGGTTGATTACACACTTTGCTGTTCAAAATACATGCCAACCAAAATAGAACTTTATTAAGTTCTTCCATCTAGCCTTCCTCCCAGCTATTCCCCTTTAAAGACATGACTTTCAAATGCTCTGTAATTAATGTTAAGCTGGTTTAGTTAAAACAGAGGAAGAGATCCTGACATGATCGATATCACAACACTCTATTCTCCAAAGCTGAATCAAATGACCTGTGAAAAGTACTTTCTATTTTTATAGCCTTACACCTTCATATCTGAAGACAATAAGGAGAAAGTATAACCTGGGTCTAAAATGGAATGGCCTGTCCATCAACATCCAAAAGTAAGATTCCCAACCTGAGTAGTTATTACAACCAGTAAAGCAGAAATACAACTAAACAGATGAATCACACTCAGATGTTAATGTTAAAATGCAGGGATTGAAAGGAATACTCATGATGTATTCAAATTAAATTATTTTAAATTAACTTCTACATGAATATCTTACTCATGCTTACTAGAATATTGTACTGCAGAGCTTATGGAGATATGGGATCATAAAATGTTTTCAGGTATATAATTATCTCATTGCTTACTACTAGAAATAGTTCTAAAAGTGTTTTCCATTTTGTTTTTCTCTTTTTCCCCCCCATTATGTACTCTGGGTGCATTGGTTCTCTCAGGGAAAACCCGAGCTATATGCTTGTACATGCAGGAAGATTTTTCTTATTCACCAAGGTGGATAACCAGGATAATTGTGCATGTAAAGGTAAAGGCTTGTATAAAAACAGGGCAGCAAATCTCAGCTGAGATATTCTGGGGCAGGTCCCCTTTCCAAGGATAGAAATAACTCTCCTTTCACCCTCAGTACACAGAGAGTCAAGGTTTCCCTTCTCTAATGCATGAGAAACACGTCTGCCTGAACACAAAGGTTTTTTACTGGTTTGTTGCAGAAAATCACAATAATGGTCATTAAGCTGACTCACAGAGAAGAAAAAGTGAATCTGTAATTCTTTGTTCTGTATGAGCAGTGTAGCAGTCATACACTGTCCTCATAACCGTAGCCTGGCACAAAACCAGCCTAATTTCCCTCTGGGCTTACAGTCAAACATTTTGTAGAGGCTAACAATAGAAAATGATTTCATAGGCACAGGGTCTGCCCTGAGCTCACCCAGAGGCTTAAAGTCATTCACGCAAGCTCCCTGTTCCACTCCGTCCTTTCCCCCTTGTGCCCTTCATTGACATCCAGAACACAAACCATCCTGACTAAATTTGATATTTATATGAAGTTCTCTCCCGTCTGCAACTGACAGATTTTCAAGGCCTTTAAACACCTAGCTGAAACCTCAGCATGAAAAATTGGAATTCTGAGGCCCGACATAACATACCATGAATTTGTATACTAGGATAAAAATAAGGTAGCTTCTTTTACATAATTTTCTGTGTACAAGAGGATACTTTTTCAAAATGAGGTTTAGCCTTCGGATTGCAACTGTAGACTGTAGTGTAGCTGTTGAGTGCCATGAAAAACTCTCCTAAAACTTCAGTTCTCACCTGACAACACCTGTACATGGATGCAGTGGTGAGTCACACAGGTCCCACTTCTCAGATGAGACTGGGAGTTGTTACTGAAAGAGGCTGTCTTTCCTCACTTCAAGAAAAGTAAAATGAAAAGTGTGATTTTCCAGCTATTAAAGCACTAGCCAATGACTCAGGCACTTGTTCTTCTAATGTGATACACACTAGAAATTGCCTCTCTTATGTGTCACAGAAGTGTTCTTCACTGGTCCCTACATCTAGCACCTGTGTACTGCCTGGTTGGAGTCATGGGTCTGGGGAAACTTCTCATGGATATCTTTGGGATCCAGAGAGCCACTCATATGCAGCAGGTTCATACATCTAAAGAAAAATGAGAATCCTTTTCCGTTATGGTCCTTTGCAAATTAATTTCTCTATTTTAATTTCATGTATCAGAACAGGGGAAGTAGTGCACGATGTATGTTTTATACTGTCAGGCGTGAAGGGAAAATTTCAAATGTCTAAAAAGAGGGCAATGCAAACCCTTTTGAGATTGGCTATCAGATCCAATGGGAACCTAATAAAGCTTTTCATCAAAGTTCTGTGTCGGGGGATTGCTTCCTTTCTTTGGATGGGTTTAGTTTGCTTTTGTTTTAAATCTGCCTATCCCAAGAAAACTGGAAAATTCAGAAGTATGACGGCTTCTCCTTTAAGGAACAACTTAAGCCTCCCAAAATAGTTCTGGTTTTAGGAAATAAGGGTATAACTTTTATAATAATATTTCATAGATTGTATTTTCTTGCCAATTTCTTTAAGTCTGTAAAAAAAAGAGGTATTTAGCAATGAACTACGTCCCAGTGTTTGACAGGTAGTTGTTTCCTACCTGGTTTGATGACAAAGACTGAAATCATGATTAGTTATCTTAAATGTGTTTCTAACACAGTGTTGAGATTAGTCTTAATAAGTGGGTATGGTTTCTCTTCTCAGGTTTGTAGAAGCAACCTGTAGCGCTTAGCTGAAGAATTTTGTGTACTCTTCCTGCCTTTTTTCCTTATCTTTCATTTAGAGAAAACATGAACATAAACTTCAATAGCACATTAACTTTTCTTTTGAAGTTTTCATTTTAGCATGCTTCTTGGTTTTCTCTCTTCTCATTTTCTAGTATTTATTTATCTTCACCTCCATGAGAAGCTCTTAACTTCAAGGGGCAGAAATGAGTGATTGGTGTTTATAGCTTGCTTTACATCTCACTAGTTTTCCTCTGGTTTTAATTATCCAGCATGGCTTTTCTATATTCATATGGCCTTTTACACAGAACTGGTACAGTAATTCAAACACATTTGTAATACACTCCACAGCATTTTCAGTAGCTGCTGCTATTTATAGTAACTGTTGATGCTAAGTCTTTGGAATTACTGTGAAACAAAAAGGTTGTTTGTTTGGGGTTTTTTTTCCAAGCATTACTTGGAACGATGTCTATTTTCCACTCAAACTGGAACATCTAAACATGCTTTCAGATAGGATGTCCCAGTTTCCTTCACTCACACTGCACACTATAAAGAGGCATCAATGATGAACACACAGAGGGGAAGGCAAAAACTCTGCTAATTTGCTTTGTGGAATGAGAAACACTTCGCAAAGTTGTAGAATCATACTTGTGGTATGTCTTAGAGGGGAGAAGATTCCAAGGAAAGTGAAAAAAGAGAGATATATGTAGGTGTTCCTTAAGACCATATGATACATACGGTGAAAAAAAAGAAGAATGAATATGTTGTAATTATATTTACAATCAGAATACAAATTTTATTAGAATGCATATTACCTGAAGGTTTTGTTCAAGTTAGAATAAATTTTCAGCTGTGAATCGTACAAACTCGCTCGGCACATAGAAAACAAAATATGTCATGGAAATAATTGAGCACCCTTGCTTGAACACTGCAGAATTGCTGTGAGAGCTTTTGTGGGTTTTGAATCCCGTAAGTCATGAGTTTTCTGTATATGGACATTCTCTGCCTCTGCCTGAGGTACATAAGATATGAGCTTCTCCTAGTACTCTGATAATCCTTTGGCACCAAAGTACCAGAACAACTAGGTCTTGGAAATAAGGTTTGCCTTCCCCAGACACCTCCAGCAACTCTGGCTGAAGATGAAATTCTTCCTTTACAATAAATGTTTTTAAGAATTTGTGACAGGTGTGAGTATTACACGTATGGGCATTTTGCACGTACTTGAAAGCAAATTGCTGTCAGACTGCATAAGAAGAATCAGACAAAACCAATAAACAACAAAACACCCTTCCCTGCCTTAGTGGTCTCATTGCTCTGAAGTGTTCTGAGATACTTCTGAGAGCATACTCTTATGTATACTCTGCATTTCAAGGATTGTCTCAAGGATTGTCTAAAATAAAATATCTTCTGTACTTCATAAAATCATAAAAACCACAGAATGTTAAGGGGTTGGAATGGACCTTAATGACTGTGTAGTCTCGACCCTCCACCATGGGCAGGGACATCTCCCACTAGATCAGGTTGCTCAAGGCCTTATCCAGCCTGGCTTTGAACACTGACAGGACTGGAGCATCCACAGCCTCCCTGAGTGACCTGTTCTAGTGTCAAAACACTCACACATTGAAAAATTTCTTCCTAATATCTAACCTAAATTTTCTCCTTTTCAATGTGTACCCATTACTCCTTGTCTCATCACTACAGTTCCTGATGAAAAGCCTCTCTCCCTCTTCCCTGTAGGTCTGCTTCAGATACCGTAAAGTTGCTGTGAGGTCTCCATGCAGCCTTCTCTTCTCCAGGCTGAACAGCACCAACTTTCTCAGCCCATGTTTGTAGGGGAGGTGCTCCAGTTCTCTTATCAACTTTGTGGTCCTCCTTCTGACTTGCTCCCAACAGTTCCATCTCCTTCTTAGGTTGGGGACACCAGAACCGGGCACAGTACTCCAGGTAGGGTCTCATAAGCGCAGAGCAGAGGGGAAGAAATACCTCCTTCAACCTGCTTGCCATGGTCCTTTGGATGCAGCCCAGGATTCCATTGGCTTTCTGGGCTGTGAGTGCATGCTGCCAGCTCATGGTGAGTTTTTCATGAACAATCACAGTCAAATACTTCTCTACAGAGCTGCTCTCAATCATGTCTTTGCCCTTTTTTTCTCTTGTCGTCTTTGGTCTTATAATTAAACCAGACAATCATTCTACCTCTTCTATGCCTTAAGAGGATAATTTCTCAAATGCAAGAAATCAATAATCTTCTTTCCTTTCCAAAGCTTTCTCTGTGAATTTGTAGATTTTACCCATTTTGTCTCATTTCCCCAGTAATGTGCTTCTGCCATTCGGTGTCCTACAGGTTTTCACTGCTCAAGTTCCAGTCTCACAAAAGTTATATTCCCCCTGAGACAGATATTGTAATAATCCCTTTGAGAGCACACTGATTCCCAAGGGCATCACCGCTGCTTGATAAGAACACAGGCATGATCGCTTTCTTCCTGGTCCCAGAAGTATTTGTTTCAGCTTCTCTTTGCCAACAGGAACTTCTACACTTTCTGAACCATTCAATGATTTACAACAGGTAAAACTAAATGAATGGAACTTCACAGCCTGTGTCTGATCTAATAAACTGTGCTGGTATAGTGGTTTTATTTGTTCTGCAGGGGAAGCTGAGGGTGATCTCAGCTGAAGTTTTGATTCAAAGCTGGCTGCTTTGTTCTCTTAGATATCTGGGTTGCATGGAATACAATGTCTCCAAATATGCCATCAGGGGTATATTTCTAACTCATTTCTAGCCATCCAAAGCATAAACTATGCAGGTATATTTTTTTGATTTTTAAAGAAGTTTTGATTTATTTGTGCTTATCACAAAACCCACTAGCCAAAGGAGGAAAGTTCATGTTAGAAATCAGGCTTAATTTTCACACTTACAATAACTAAACACTGAAATCCTTTCATCAATATGCTGCTGAGCTCTACCTCTGCAAGTCTTTAACTTTAGACTAAGAACCTTTCTAAAATAAATTTTGTAGTTCCACCAGATGTTGTCTGTGCTCATATACTGAAATGCTGTGTAAAAATGTAAAGCCTTAAGATAGATATAAGAATTATGGGATAAAATCTGTCACCTGAAAAGGTTAAATTTGGTGACCAAAAAGTCTAACCCTGTGGCTGAAAATTAATTAAAGAATAAGGATGCCTTCACATCTCTTTTCAACCTGGTCAGCCTTACCTTTGAAGAGACTGTAACAGACACTGCAGAAGAGGCACTCCACACCATAAAAATAATCCTTATTTGGAGTCAATCTGAGCTTCTATTGAGATTGACCTCAAAGTAGCTTTTCAGCAAGATTGTATAACTGCAATGCAAAGATAACATTACTGAAAATATGATATATGTAAGAAGGAACATTTTAAATTCATCCAGCTTTCTTCTACCTATTGATTTTTAACTAGCAACATTTTGAGTTGTATAAATTTATTTTAGTCCTCCCTGACTTCCATAAGTATCATTTTTTAAGTTCCTGAACAGTTATTTCTTCTCTCAGGAAAACTTCAACATCACAATCTTCTTTGTGTGATTGTTCATTTGTCCCTAACAGAGGTCTCACGCAAGAGTAACTGAGAATGAAATTCCTTTCTAAAGTAGAAATTGTATGTAAAAGAAAATACATTTAAAAAGGAAGATCAAAATTTTCCTTAGTTCTTCTATCACTGTTCTTTTTGTCTATGAGGAAATATTGGTTTTTCTCTACAGGGAGAATAGAGGACCTCAGAAAGATTCCGAGCAACCACTTAAAAGCAGCAGACCTTTAGGGGCTCAGACACCCCTAAACTGTAGGAAAGTAATTGTTAAAGGAAACATTGTCCTTCAGGAGGATAGAATAAAAACAATTGTAACATAGAATAGAGCCACAGAATCATAAGTTTGCTCTGGCTAGAAAAGACTTTGAGGCTACTGAGTCCAACCATCACCATGACACTGCCGAGCCCACCATTAAACCATGTCCCCAAGCATCACTTCTACATGTATTTTAAATGCCTCCAGGGACTGGCCTTGGCCCATCAATCCAGTCTGTTCAAATCCATCTGCAGGGCCTTCCTACCCTCCATCAGGTCAACACTCCTGCCCAGTTTGGTGTCATCTGCAAACTGATTGAGAGTGCGCTCAGTCCCCTCATCCAGGTTATAGGTACTAGATGTTACACAGAACCAGCTTCTACACTGAGCCTGGGGGAAACCCACTGATGACCAGCCACCAGCTGAGTGTAACTCCATTCACCACCACTCTCTGGGCCTGCCCAGACAGCCAGGTTTTTTGCCCAGTAAAGTTTTTTACTCATGCTCTTTAGAGAGCAGAATGTGGTTGGTCGGAAATCCTATCCTTGATTGTTATCTCTCATTCAGCTGATGCTGCTTCAATTCAAAATCCAAACACCTCAGCTCAAATCATGACACAATGTATATTAGAACAACATTGTATGCTCATACACTTAAAACAAAATACAAGATATCCCAATGCTGATTTAGTATTATTAGCAAGATCAAACAAATAGAAGGGAAAACAAGAGAGTAGCAGATGCAGTTACGACAATGTCAAAGGAGAATGCAAATCTGTTTCTTATATTACTGATTTAATTTGTATTCAGGATTTAGAATTTACTGATGAATATTTTTGTCACATCATCCATCATGGCCTGGCACCAGAGAAAAGGAAGATAGAAAAATTAAAAACCTGCTTGTTACTGTAAACTAAAGAGCATGAACAACATCCATCAAAGACAGACAGATAGAAGATAAAAGTGATTGCCAAAGCCAAGTGATCTATGTTGATTTTCTTTTAAACATTTATTAAAATGCTCTAAATGCAGATCCACTTCCCTTTGGTAAATATTTATTGTTATTTCTTTTGCCATGAACTGGAAACCGTGAACAGTGATAAATTGGTTGTAAACGTCTGTAATTTTACTCTTGCTTTTATAAATACATTTACATCTTCTCCTGAAGTGCTATTTTTTGTCTCTGATTAGCAGATCCTGTCAGCTGTTAAGTAAGATGCTCTTTCCTTTTCTTTGCTGAGAGTCACAGAACAAGGCATAGGCCAACAGTGGAGGACAGATACTGCGCAAGAGACCTGATACAAAATTAGCTGCTGCCAGTGGAAGTGTTTTCATTGATTCAGTAGGCTTTAGATTAAGCTAGAGATCAACTCCTTTGTACCCTCAGACCATAAATAGCTGAGCTTTTACTTATACAGGAATACATGCATTTATTTCTTAAGAAGTGGTCTGAATGCCAGTCTATTTCCAACTGGAGTTAATGCAATGATACTCTCAGATTGTGCAGTATCAAAATACATACTAGAATGACTTGCCTTTTAGATAAAATTGCAAGGCATAACATTCCTGATAGCAGTGCTACTGGGCCTTAGACAGGAAGTGCAAGGATGGTGTAAGAGTGTAAAGACTGTGCTCTGACACGTAACGCACAATTGTTTCCTTTGTTTTCTCCTAACAAAGAAAAATCAAATGTGCACAAAACAAAATTCAAAGGGTCCTTCTGAGACGCAACTCAAGTAGCTCTACCCAGCACTGAACCAACAAACTAAGGGTAGCTCAAAAAGAGGAGCTCTTTTGACTACAGAGGAAAGAAGAGAGAAATGTTTTTGTGGAACCATACAACTAAAGCAGAGATGAAAAAACAATTAGGAGGTTTGAGGAGGGTGAGTAGAAGTCAAAGAAACTGTTGTGAGCTTATCCCATGTTCATGTTAATGAAAAGCAGAGGTCACTATGTGAAAACAAAAATAAAGACACTTGACAGGAAATTATATTCATTGTAGTCTAGAGCAACTTAACGCACCTAGCAGGGAGGAAAGAAAATCTATATAAATTAATAGATTTAGAATTTGTTTTGATGTAAGAGGAATAAGATCTATGTGTCAACATAGGCAGCACGTTGAACTTGGTTTCTCAATGCAAATAAGTGCTCAGAAAAGCTAACAATTTTTATTTAATTATGAGAGGGTAGAGAATAATATGAGAAAGTGTGTTAGTGTAAGCTGACACTCATTTTCAGGACAGGACTGATTTGTACTACATTATCGAAGTTTTGTGTCAGCAAAGCTCCATTAAATCCTATGCTATCACAGAATACAGATAGACAGCCGGCTGCATCACATTTTGTTTGCGGCAAAAGAGTTCATCTCTCAGCAAAAACATGTTGGTTGCTGGCATAGTATTCTCTGCAAGAGACTCCTACCTCTGCAGCTGCTTGCTCTACAAGGTCAAAAATAATCTCTTCAGCTTCTTCTGAAGAAAGGCTCTGGGAGAAACATCAAGATCCCTGTTTCTGAACTGGGCCCTCAGGGCTATGCTAGGATGAATATTCATGTGTTAGCCTCGTTTAACTTTGGGCACCTGATTTAGAAGTTGACAGGCTCTTAGATTCTTTGCTGAATGTTGAATCATTCTTCAAAAAAATTTTCTTACACATTTGAAGACAAAATTAAATTTTCAGTCTTTTAAGGTAGGTTTACAAAGTCTGACAATAAGTTAGGTTTTTATGTGGCAATACCACACCAAATATCCCTGTTATACCTTCCAAATGATCATATCTTAGTGGTGCAGTTATGTAGAAACCTGAGATGACTTTAAGAGCTTTCTACCTTCAAATGGGAAAGAGCAATATTCCACTCCTCTACTGCTGCTGCTTCAACATTTCTCACTGTAAAACCCTTCCCAATCTTGAGCCACCAGAACATTTTCTGTGCAGTAAATCAATTCAATAAACTAAATCTGGCTGAAGAGAACCCCAGCAACAAACCAAAAAACATAAACCCCCCCAGCAAAAACAAGAGAGTATTTTTGTATTGTTAGGAAAAGTAGAATAGGTTTATCAACTTCTTGCTTTCACAGACTCTTATGTGCATTTGCCTTCAAGAGCAGATGTGTCAAAGCGGACACAAGAGAAGTGAGATTGCTGCACAGAGATGAATGCAAATACAAAGTGGGAAAGAAGGAGCTGGAGAAGAGAGGGGAATGATTGAAGCAGGAAGAAGAGGGAGATGCCTCAATGACTTGAAGCAGCAATGTTGTCTCATTGAGCTACATCCAAAGAAGAGATTAAATCCTATTTTATGTCACACGTATTTTCTCCCACTTTCAGTTTTAAATATGCAGTAATCTTGATTAAATTACCACATAAGTAACACATTATAATTACTATGGAAGTTCCCATTTCCCAATTTTCAAAGCACTTATCTACCGATAGAGTGAAATCTGAACAGTGCTTATGCTTAGTCACTAATTCAAACCAGAAATTAAATATAAGTAACTACACTGCCTCCTGGAATGGATGGCATTTGCTGTTTTCCTTGAAAATGGAGCTTTAGTTTAGTTATGCTGCTGCAGTTAGAGGAACTACACTGCAGTAAAAGATTCCTAACCCTACAAGACTGACACAGAGAGAAGTCTGTGTTAAACGTATTCATATACCAATAAAATAAAAGAAATATTCTACTTTTCTCTGCCTAAATCTGCTTCCATTCTCTATGTGAGATTAGTTTTGCTCATTTCCCTTGGAAATCTGAAGATAAACAGTTAAAATTTCCAAGTGCCTCTTTTCCTGCTGAAGTTTAAACTCAAGATTTAGCTTTCATTTAGATCTTAACTTCATTCATATTCAAAGCAGGAGACTTCCCCTAGGGCTAGTAAGCACCTTAAGCTCAAGCTAGCCTGCCAATGCGTTATTCTGGGTTCAAAATCAAGAGCTCAGTTGTTGTGTGCCAATACTGTGAACACTGAGCAATGACTTTGCAAAGGAGTTCACCTAAGTGTTGAAAACCGGAGTGAAAACAGTGTTTGAGTGAATCAGTGTGAAAACAAACCAAGAGCTTGGATAAAGAACTGGCCTTGAGATCACCCTAAGATCTACCAGGGCCTCAGCAAGGCATTGCAATAGTCAAAAACCAGTAGAGAATCACCAAAATGCCTTAGTACAGAACTAAGTCTAACCCTGGAAGAAAATTATCTTTCCAAATGCCTTTTGTTCTCAATCTCTTTGATGATGTTCCCAAAGAATTTTAATTCTGATCATAAATTTCTTCATGGACATTTGCCTCCCAGGAAAAGAGCTGCTACAGGTATTGCAGTGATTTTTACAGGTGCTATGGAAGAGATATGGGACTCAAATCTCTTGATTTGAGTTAGATATGCATCAATGAACTACAGATTAAAATATTTTCCCATATTGGAGGCAAGTGAAATTTTCAGTTTAATAAAATTAAATTTTTGTGAAAAATTGCAAAAGCATTTCAAAAGACTAGGCAATGAATTCCCATATTGCATACAAGTAGTAAACTCTTGTCTATTCTCTTCCTGAGTTGAGAGATAAAAATCTGTGTATGATGGGAAAAAGATATCAAGCAGTTCAATGCTTACGGTTTTTTTTACTGCCTTGATTATGTAGTTAAAAAGGTAGGTCTATGGGCATATGGCTAAGAAAATATGTCCTCCTTTGAAACATTATGCATATTTGGTCAAAACATAAAACGTTATCTGCACAAACAGAGAACATTCTTCAAATTTCGAGAGTTGAATCAAAAGCTTTTCAGTTTTTGAAAGAAATTGATAGGTGTTGGTGACAAATTTTGATTCTGAAGAATATTTTGTAGCATTAAGAGTCTAGGAGTAAATAGAAAATTAGAGCAGGGCTTCTATTAAAAAAATAATAAAGACATAGAACAAGGTTCAAGGTTCAAAAATAGAGTTATAAATGAGTTCAAGAGATTCTTAGGGTATAATTGTTTCTCAACAAGGAAGAAATTGATAGATACGATGAAAAGGTGAGAAGCTGAATTGTGGGAATAAGATAAACCTAGGGGAAAAAATACACATGCTGAGTTGCTTGGGCGCTTTGTAGTTCAAAAGTGTTTCATGTTCACTAACCTCTGATAGAATTCTTTATCAGTTTGATTTGACTGTACTTCAGGGTGCACTGTGGCAGACTTTTGCCAGAGCTGCCCATTGCTTCAGCAAGAGCTGTTAGCTAGAAAGTGCGATGCTGTCTTTAATTATTTCTCTTGAAATATGAAGCGCTATTGCATGTATTGTGTTTTATTTTTAAATAAGATTCAAACCTTTGAGAAAGCCACATGTGGACAAGTTTTCTGAGGCAGTCCTAGGTTTTTGTATGCTATTTTAGGGGTCACATTCTCTTTTCCTCTTTTACAGGAAGATTAATGTGACTTAGTTGTCATTTTGTCAGTCAGATAGCCCAGGATTTTGCAGTTGTTACATGTTTGTTCAAGTCGTATCATCACCCTGGTAAACAGTGTTGCACAGTCCGTTTTCACCATCTGAGTTGTTTTGACAGCTACTCTTTGAAGACAAACTTGCACGTTTGACCAAAGATTTGGTGACCTGGCCTGATAATAATGAAAGAAAAATTGGTGACAAACCTTTCTTGCTTCCCATCAAGAATAGATGAGTGGTGGAAGTGTACATATGATACGTTCTTTCTCTTCTCACTTGCTTCGCTTTTTGGAAGACAAGTATGGTTCATCTTACTTCTTTCAGTAGGATCCAGTGCTCTAACCAGGTCCTCTTTACACTGATTAGAGCCAAGGAAGTTCAAAATGTGTATACCAAATGACAAAGTTAGTAATCTCTATATATAATGCCGAAAAGCGCAGGTTTGCTTTTGGTTTTTGAAATGTTCTTTGTTTTCTAAGATTACTTGCCTGCTGTTTTCATTTGGAACAGCATCAGATGCATGAGAGTGTCACTTGTCTCTAATTATATAGACTGTATTGTCTGATTTCAATTGACATGTATTCTGTGAGAGTATTCATACATGCTTAAACTTAGAGCCTTCTTGTTCTTTTCAATTACAGAATTAAGAGAGGCCACAGCTAAAATCAGGAAAGAAATTTGGCAAATGATAAAAAGAATATTGTTTGCCTCTATCTCTTTCACTTGATTTCTTCTGCTTCATCTATATCCCTGTCCATGCTCAGTCATTATGTTACACGAAAAAAATGAATATCTGAACCTGGGAAAGTCAAAGCTTGATTTTTGTTTGTTGCTTTGCTTATTTGTTTGAACACAAGCACCCCAAGATCTATTAATCATACCACCCTTCTGAAGTTATTCAGTCTGGTTATCATATGAACTTTCTTTTCTGAAAAGAACTTTTTTATGTATTTTGTGAGCTCTCACTGGAAACAGAGAAGAAAACGCTCCTCTCAGATTGGATTTGTATTCAGCCCGTACCGAGCACTGTGGCTGTGATCCAGCAAAGCATTTAAGGTTAGTTTATCTTTAAGCATAATCCCATTGAAGTTAGTGGCATGATCCACGTACTTAAATTTAAACACATAGTTAAGTGCTTTGCTGGATTACAGCCAGAGTACTCAGTACCTCACAGGATTGAACACTCTCTTTTCTTTGACGCTGGCCTAAGGCAAGATATACAGACATGTGTGAATATATGCTCCTTATAGTATAGAGGTTAAACACAGTATTATTCTCAGATTCTTTCATATTCCATTCAATGGAAGATATTCTCCAGTTTCTTAAAACTCTTGCCAGTTGTATTGAAAGTGAAAACATTACAATTCCAAAAGAGTCTAACCTAGACTGTCACTTTCCTTTCTCTTTTTTTGATCATGCTGAATTTTATAGCTCAGGAGATTCGGGTCAAGTTGGTGTTCTGAATGAAGGTAATTTGTTAACACACGTTTAAATCCCTGCAATGTTCTGCTGACAAAGGCAAACTTAATACGCAACAGATTCAACACCTCTCCGGTGGTGGTATGCGTATTAAATGAAAGTGCTTTTTACAGTTTGGACTAACTTGAGCTATTTGGGGCTGATTGGATGTCAAGTGCTTCAGGCAGCTGAAGTTAAATGTTTCTATACAAGTTTGTTTGGGTAGTAAGTCCTACTGTTCCTCTTGAAATGTGGGGTTATCTTGAACATTTGTACATCAGAAAATATGCAATCCACTGTATAAACAGTCTCTATCAGATTAAACCAACTATAATGCCTGTAAATAAAATTATATTGGTACTGAAAATAATTTTTTTTTATTGGCTGAATTACAGAATATTTAAAGGTGGTATCAAATCCAACTAATGTGAATAAGTTTGGATGCAAACATGGTTTCACTTTAAATGAATTTTTCTTCTCCTCCTTCACTTTCTTTTTTTCCTCCTCTTAAGCACTCTTTTACAATTCAAAGTCCATATTCCTTATCTGAATATCAGCCAATCAGACTTTGTATCTGTACAGACTAATGATACATTCCAAGTATTATTTGCTTGATTATAAAGCCTGTTTTGATGGGATACAATCACTTTTCTGTTCTCAATGACTCACTGAATGATGATATTACTCAGAATTCCATTTAGATGATGCAAATGACCTAATCAACTTGTCTTCTGCCATGGCAGTAACTGAACTCAAATGTCAAAGAAAACTTGGTAAACAAAATCTCCCTTTTATGTAACTGAATTTGTGCTATGGGAAGCTTGTGAACAATAGCTATGGAAATTGTCTTGTTTCTTTCATTTGCATGACATAGGTGTATGCATCCATAGTGTTTGATACACTGGCATCTCAGGAGTTTGCATTCTAAACAAAGAAAGAAGAAATGCAGAACAAATAAATAAAATTACATTATATTAACTCTGCAACACAGTTTCACTTTCCATAACAAACTATGTCTTAATTCAAATTTTGCACAAAGTTTTCAATGAAGCAAATATTTCTCTTCTGCTTTTTCAAGTGCTGATCATAGAGAAATCAAAGAGTACTTGATCCATTACATTTAAAGCATTGGTGTGACAGATACTTTTCTTCTTTTTTTCTGGATACTAAGCATGAATACATCACCATCCGTAAGAAATGTTATAGATTTTTGATGAAAACATTCACCATTGGAGAGTCTGTGGCTCAATGATGCAGTGCTCTCTTCATTTCAGTGAAAATAAGGTTATTTTTTATGTAACCAGTGTCTGCCAACAGAAAAATTCTTATAGACATCACATTATCAACTACATCAAAATGTATGAATCTAACATGGAGATAGAACTTTCAAATTTGAATTTTTTCAGCCACTTCAATGAACCACTTAGAGACTAGTGCAAAGGTCTGATTTCTAAGTTCACCACGGTTTGGGATTTTCTTCAAGAATTAAGATCGCAGCAATTAGAGGAATAAATAGTGAATATAGGTAATTGAAATAAAATTTAAAGTAGAACTATATTGATTTTGACTTTTTTTACATCACAGTCATGAGATTTAAACTCAATTTTTTATACAGATATAAATATCAAATAATAAATACTGAAGGGTTAACAGACTGATGCATAATTTTGCTTTAATATCTATCTCCAAAAAATTATATGAAAAATATTTTCTATGCCGTGGAATTAATCCATAATTTTAGAAGTTGTATACTAACTTTAGCACTGTATTTCTACCTTTGATCTGACATATCATCCATTTACAGCTGTCAGTCCAGTTTATTAACTTCTACTTACGGTCAGCAGCCCAAATTCATTACGCACTTACTGCTGTGTATGTTTATAGATGCACATACATATGAAACAATATTTTTTATCTTTATTGTAAAAAGTCACCCAGAAATAGCCTGAAAAATTCAAAGCATGATAAAATCTATGAAATACAATTAACTTAAAATATATTGTACAATTAAAAGATTAACATCAGCCTCACAATTGTTTTTTTCACGTGTAGTCTTCAAACATATTTTTCCTGTTTCCGGCCCCCTTTTTTCTCTCAATTTTATTTGAAATAGGAGTAATTAAATTTAAGACCCCAGTGAATATACCACAACATTCTTGGGAATCAGATAATAAATGTCCTACAACAGCCAAGCCAGGTCATCAACATTGTTTTACTGCAGCTTGATGCTTTTTGCCATAAAGATTATTGTGTTTCACACACATAAAGCTATGTTGACTATCAATCTGACATGTATCAAATTTTTGCTTCACTTTTTTTTCCTTCTGTAGTACTCCTTGCCTTCAATCGAATATTCTATGATTCCTTGGTGTTACGATCTTTAAAGGAAGTGATAAAATTTTCAAAGCCTTGAGCTCAGAAAGAAAAAATAAGCTAGTTTTTTTATATTCAGAGGAAATTATAGTTGGATTTTAAACAATTTTATTAATCATAAGTAGTTAGACTCCATCTGTCTCCACTTCTGGTTACTCATTTCATATTTGCAAATTAAAAGAAGAGGACATGGAGTGTGTAAAGAACATCTTTCCTTACTGAAACAGTCATATATAAGTATCTTCAAGACTATTCTTTTCCCTGGATTTGATAAGTAAGTGGTGTGTGACAAATTAAATCATAATGAGACAAGTTGTCCATCCGATATAACAGAGACCACACAAACCAAGAGCTCCTTTGGAACCCAGAATCTAAAAAAAGTCCCAGTCAGAGTCTGCTTTATTCTTTATCATCTTGTCTGTCCTGGGTATTCCAAACCTTGACATCTGACATTTTTGTTTAACCTAGGGATTTTGGTTTTGTGTTTCTGACAAATTTCATGAATTTTATGAAAAAAAAAAAAAAAAAGAAAATCTTATGTTGATTATATCTATTTTGCTTGTAGCCTAATGAGAGAGATGCTTAGATAACATTGTTAGCTCAAAAATTAAAATTTGAAAGAATTAAACAAGTTGGGAGGGGTAGATGTACCTTTCTTTATCCTACAACATCATAAGTTCGAGTATTATTTTTGTGTGTGAGTAGGACTGATAAAATTAAAGAATATATGCACATACCCCCACATAGACACACATATATAGACTCAGTGTTTAGAAAAAGCAAACAAGAACCATGTTCCCGAAACATTATTTCGTAGACCACAACAAAAGTGTTGCATGTATTTCAATACAGCAATCTGTATTTCAATAAAGGAGATATTTCAAGCAATTTGGCCTGCTAGTGACCTGGGATAAGACGCTTGGTTCTATTACAACAAAATCTTTCAGGTCTCCTGTGCTTTTTTTTTGTTGGATCTCTCACATTCCTTCCATGTGTCTATGAATTTACAATGAACTAGCAAGGCCTGAATAAGTTACATACCAGGAAATGGAATATGCAAACTTTCTTTCCAAGAAGAAAATCACTTTTAATACAGAAATATGATTTTACAGTGATCTTCAATTGATGACTGAAAGTTAACAGAGTTAAGTATAGCAAACTTTCAGTTAAGATTTGTTGTCATTGTCTAAAAGGTAAATCATCATTTGTTATTTTGTTTAAATCTGAAAGATATAACCACACAAGGCCTATTGTCGATGTTTGTTTAAGTAGCTTTGTCATTTCCCTCTTGCAGCACACAAGCAGGGTTATAGCTGTGGAAGAATTGAAGAAGGGTAACATTGCACTGGAAATGTTTTGGTGGACTTGAAGAAAAGTCCTGAATAGTTTTGTTTTGCTTTGTTTTTCTGTTTGAGTATTTCATTTGTTATATATAACTTTATTTAAGAGAGTTGTCATTAATGCTTTAATCAAAATGAACAAGAACTTCTCTGTGCTCCTTGTTGTCCTACTCTGATATGGATGTACTCATGAACTTTTGTAAATGTAGCCAATTATACTAAAGAAATATCAGTCACTTTATTGACTTATACTATCAGGAAGTGATCTTCAGTGTCCCGGATAGGTTACCGCACACCAGAATAACAACCACAGCCAAACTTAATGAAAGACAGTCTTAGCTGATAGTATTCCTACTCTCTCATCTCACTTGGTTATCCTTAGTTATACTCAAATATGTTGTGCAAGTGTAAGACCTGATTTTTAATAAATCAATGAAATAACTGTAAAACTTTACCTATAAAGTTGGTAAAAAAGCATTTAATGTTTAAATTATCATGTACATTTGGCATACTTCAATATCTCCTTTACAGCAGCTCTGGTGTATTAATTCTGTGTTTGCATATAAGAAAGTCGTGAAAAAATGGATTTATAATCAGAAAAAAAGCAAAACACAACAAGAAAACCAGTGCACACACAAATCTTCATAATGTGCGTTATTTTTCAAGTACACTGAAGGCAAAAGTAACAGATCTCCAATCTGTTCTAATTCTTGGCATGAAGGCTTCTTTATGCATGGATCATTGACCTGACAGACTGAAAAGGCAATGACTTCTGTCTCTTTTGGTGACTTACATCAGTCTACTGAGAGGAAAATAGACAAAGCACTCAGATTTGTGTGCACCAGCATCAGATTGAACTCTGCTAATGGCTGTGTTTGTCTTCTCTAGGAAGAGTGGGATTATACCCTATTCACTGGGTGCACTGTTGCTGGATATGTTGCTCATAAATGCACTTGTAGAATCAGCTGTACAATTTTTATGTACTGCAATATATTAAAGCTTCTAGGCAAATAAGCTTTACAATGGGGCAACTAAGCCATCTTGTTCTGTAACAAATTGATAAAGGGGAATGTGGGTATTTCTTTACATTCCTGAAGAGGCACAAGAAATTAATATTTGTGGCTAGTATGTATCTCATAAATAAGCAAATTGAGTCATCCAACTGAATGCTAAGCATGGCTAGGCAGGTAGTGTGAAAAAACCCACTTTTTCAAAGGAAAATGCAATTCAGTTTGCTTCCATGGGAGGGATAACTCTGGGTTCAGACTACAGAAGAGAACTATTAGACTGTGAAACATAAGTTTTCTTTGCTTATTCTGTTAGATTTGCAATTTCATAGCGTAGTCCATAGGAAAGTATGAAAACAACCTTCCCCACCCCATGCTGTCTACATACAAATATTTGTCCTTCACAGCAGCCATAAAACTTTCACTAATTTTTTGTTGTCCTTTAGGATATGATAATCACTGTGGTGAGGTGGGCTTTGTACCACCATTGTGGAAGAAAAAGAGTTAAATGTATTCCAGACTTTAAAAAAAATCTGCAAACCTCTATGCTCTGTGAGATGCAAGGATAAAAATGGGATTCCACTGTAAGGAAAAAGAGAAACCGGACATGGATACTGATTACTCTTCCGTGCTTCCTTCATGCTCTTTTCCTGGGGAAAAGAGGAGTTTTTACTCCTTTCTTTTACATTTTAAAACATGACCCTTCTTGCAGCAGGCCAGCTTAGGAGAGGTAATTGGACCCAGCTGTCTACCATGTCATGACCCAAACCCAGAATGCAAAGTCCCTTTGTTTAGTCAGCCTTACTGGTACTGAAGGGAGAGAAGGGAATGGGCAAATACCTGAGTCTCTTCTCGATCTCAGCATGCACTTGAAGATCAAAAAGTGTCAGTTATTATAAAACTAGTGTGACATTTTGCATAGAGGCCTATAATTATTGTTAGAAATGGAACAGAAAAATCACACTCCTATTTGTGGCTTCTCAGGACTGATAGAAAATTCATTAATCATTCAGTACCATGGTCTGCTGTTATATCATGCCTTCCATTGATCAAATGAATCTATGATTAATCGGGTTAATTGATTTTGTTGCTTAAATCCGAACCACTTTGGCCATGGAATAATTTTAAGCTCTAGAATGAATTCTGAGAGAATGAATAGGGCTAAAAGAATATATTATCTTCTGATGATTAATACTGTTCTTCCAGTGACCAGCCAAATTACTTTCTGACCAGTTTGTACCTATTTAATCTTGTTTTGAACTGAATATAGTGATAATGATCAAGGGAGGCATGACAGGGCTTGTAACATTTTCTGTGTTTATATTATGAAGTTGAACTGAGAAATAAAGTCTATGAAAATAAATGGGAAAAATCTTGCTTAATTTATTCACTTTTCTACTCCTAGCTGTAAACCATTAGAAATATATATATATTGTTTCCCCAGCCCATAAGACTTCTGAATTCAATGAAAATAAAAATGAAGCATAAAAGGTAATAACTCATTACTCTCCAGCATTTTTTATCTCATCAATTAATAACTAATTTTAAAATTTGTATACTTTTTTCCTAAAATGAAATAAATTCCAAAATGGAAGGTCATTTCAATCAATTAACTAAAACTTGCACAAGCAACTCAAACATAAAAAAGTCGAAGTATAATACTTTAATAAATTAAAAGTCTTTTTTCCTTTCCTGTGTAAGAAAAAACAATTTGTGAATACGTACATTTCTTCACTTATTCATATTGCTTTTAACAATTTTTTTTAAAAATTAAAATTTCATTAGAACATTCTCCCATATCTGTCAGAAATTGCCTAAAGAGAAACAATTTTTAAAGAGAATATTTTAGCATCGACAGCAAATTAAAACAAGCAATTTTTTAAGGTTTTGAAATCTGTTCTCATGGTTGCTGGATCATACCACTTCAAGTAGATCTACAATCATCTACACTGGGGTGAGTTTAAAATGTCCTCAGCGACTCCTGAATCAGTGTCAGTGAGTCACACTTTAATACTCAGCACTGTTTGGTTCTGAACCTAGGAGCAGAGTGGATAAAAGTCTATGACTTCTTTTAAAAACTGTCCTATTACTGCTGGAAGTAGATCAGAGCCTGGTATAACATATTGCAAATTCTTTGATTCCTGCTTTCAAATGCCAGTGTTTCTGAGAAAATGATGCCTATTCTATTAAATATGTGCCACACTGTAGCCACCATAGACTGTAATTTTTATATTTCCCCATAAATAGGATCTGACATAATGCAGAGCCAAATCTCAAAGTGTTCTTTATCTTCTGGATCTTACACAAGCTACTGAGCTTAAGGGTCAGGATTTGAAGGTGGTTTTAAAACCAGATATTGAAGAATAGACAGAGCCAAGATTCATAATTGAAAGATAATGACTGAGGCATTCATCTGTGAAGTGTATGCATGTTTTCAATTAGTTGCAAGTGTTCTTTACACAGTTTAATATATGAGACAGGTTGGACTGGTGTCATAGTTTAACCCCAGCTAGGAACAAAGCCCCACGCAGCCACTCACTCACTCCCCCACCAGCGGGATCAGGGAGAGAATGGGAAGGGTGAAAGCTGAAAAACTCATGGGTTGAGATGAAGACAGTTTAATAGGAAAAGCAAAAGCCAAGCACACAAGTAAAGTAAAACAAGGAATTAATTCACTGCTTTTCATGGACAGGCAAGTGTTCAGCCATCTCCAGGAGAGCATGGCCCCATCACGCATGATGGTGATTTGGGAACAAACACCATCATTCCAAATGATGACACCTCACCTCCTTCCTCCTTATTCCCACATTTTATACACTGAGCATGATGTCATATGGTCTGGAATATCCCTTTGGTCAGTTGGGGTCACCTGTCCTGGGGTCACCTGTGTCTCCTCCCAGCCTCCCACAAACCCACAACTTCCTCACCAGCGTGGCCATGCAAAAAGCAGAAAGGGCTTTGGCTCTGTGCAATGCCTTCTCAGCCATTATAAAAACATCTCTGTATTGTCAACCCGTGCTCAGCACAAATCCAAAAGACAGACCCATACCAGCCACTGTGAAGAAAATTAACTCTACTTCAGCCAAAACCAGGACATCCAGAAAAACTGTACAACCTTTCAAACAATAGAGATGGTCTTTAGGACAACTCAGACATTTCGAAACTGGGAAAAAAACCCATGAAAAATTAAAGTGAAAGGAGGAAAGCTAGGAACCTGCTATCCATTATGAGTGAGTGACAGTAAGGCATATTGAATCACAGACCCCCTTTTAAGTGTACACCTTCTTTCTCAGAAGAGAGGAACACTTTTTCAAGACCACCTTTTAAATGCCCTTGATCACCATCTATACCTATATAAACCCATGTTAGGCACAAATAAATAAAGGTTTTGCTGCTGTCATGACCGAGATTCTGTCTTGAAAAAGAGCACACAAGCAAACAAGTCCCAAGCTTAAGAGAGGAGGAAGAGAGATGTGCAAAGGAAAAATAAATGCTGTACCTGTTCTCTTCATTTAATGAGTTGCCTCTTTCTGTGAAGGAATTCCTCCTAGATACCTTTTCTCTGCTTGGCTGTGTCTCAGCATTCACTCGTGTTGTACATCATTTATCAGTACCAGCTCTGGGAGATAACCAGCATCTGTGAGATGCGTAGTATGTTTTGGATGAAAGCTCTCCCTGTTGCCTTTAACAATGCCAATTGTTCTACATCCCCAGTGTTCTGCACTTGTCTTCGGTGGTTAGAAACAGCATTCCCAGCTGCAGTGGGAAAGGGTTTTGAATAAATATCAGGCAGACCGCAAACATGCTATATATAAGTTTTGCATGAATGGTACTTTAAACTGTGAGTAACATAGTAGGTTTTAAAATTTTGATGAGTGTCTAAATTAGGAGCCTACTTTCTTAATTGTCAGAAGGTTTCTAAGGAGAAAACATTATTGTCCCATGATTTTTGGTCAATAAAAAGAGTCAGGCATTTCTCATTCAAGATACTGAATTCAGACTTGAGATTTCAGACCTTGGAGGCTCTCACATTTTAGATACATATCTGACAGCAGTTCCATTCACACTACACTTTGGTAGAAGTAATTTATTCCTTCAAAAATATCTATATGGTTTTGTGTCACAATATGATAGCTCCTCTGGTACGAACCACCCTATCTGCATCCTTCAGTCCAGTCTTCAGAAGCATGGAGCATGAGAGAACTTCCTGATGCACAGAGAGGTCTGACTCATCTCTCACCATGGTGGCCAAGCAAGCTGCCTGTGGCTCCTGGGATAGCAAGAAAAACAGCTGAGATCTGTAAGAAAGACACTGCCTCAGGTTCCCTGTGTTCCCTGTTTGGAAGTCACATGCATCCAAAGCTAAGAAGATGGAATAATTTCTCAATTTCCATTCTACTTTGACATGGGGAGTTTCTGGAGGCATCCTCCAGATGGGAAATTACAAATATATATTTTGCCACACATGGTCCCAGAGATGTTGTGTTCACCTTTACCTTTTCAATTGCAGTTGTGGAGGACAGAGACCAACACCCAGTGTTGGGATCCCACGACTCCTCAAATATACATGTTTACATGAATGATTTGGATAATAAGACTAAAGTATTATAATGAAAATCAAGCTAGGATGATATCACAAAAATCGTGCTGGAGCTTAAGCTCTAATTAAGCTCTAACTTAAGGGCTTACACTGACTTGTTTTTTGAGCAACTTGCCTTTTCTCATTGACACTTTGGAGCTTATTATTAGCTTCATAGATGAGACGACAGGGACCTGACATACCGGTTGGCTTCACAGTTGCTCAAAGACATTTCCACTGTAGAAGAATCTGTCCAAAACCAGGCCTTTACTCTTTCTACTAATTTGAAAGTTTAAAAGTCAACAAGAAGACAATACCAATGGTTGAAAGTCCAAGGAAATTAGTCATTTTTTAAAAATTCTGTTTCCAGTTTTATTGTGCCACCAAAATACTTGCTACAATTTTTTTCTTATGAGTTGATTTTGTTATTGCCTTGGACTTCAATAGCTGTTCTGCAATCACAAAAATGGAGGTTGTCAAGGAGAACTGATTTTCTGCTTAACTACAGGCTTTTTATCATTCTTGCACTGTATCTCTGTATATTTGCTGAGACATAGGTACATCAGTCATCTGTCATATGCTGGTTTGCTGCTAGATCTGGATTGTCCCTTTTTATTTTCTTTCCGTGCACAAGGATGAAAGGACAAGGCAGTAGTAACTTTAGCCTTGCCCTGAGGTGTTGCCAGGGCACAACTGAGAAGTAATACCAAGTTCTGCAATCCAGTGATGTTTCCGTGTCCTCCACTTCTGAGCTACTTGCTTTGTCTTAAGTCTTGACAGGTTAGTTAAGGTTTCAGGTTCATCTGAAATTTGATTTATTTCAGGCGCTGTCAAGTGGTTTATTAATACTAAGTGCAGTGGGAAGCCCTGTGATTATCATTTATAGGATCAGATGAGATAAATAATAGGCAGATAGGGGTTTATGCAAGGATAGGAGGAAATACTTCTTAAATAAGATGCTTAAAATCACACCATCATCATGGACATTAAGAGGCGATTCTCATTTGTGACATTCCAAACCCATTGCACAGAAATGGATTTTGGTGACCAGTAGTATAATTATAATGCAGAATGAAACACTGTGAAAATGAAAACTGAGAAAATATCTATAGAGTTTCACCTGTCTGTATTATTTCTGCTTGGCGTTCATTGGCTTCTGTTAATCCTGTGTGGCCCTAAGACTGCTTCATAAGACACTGATTTTGCACAGTAAAATAACTTTTCTGACTTGGTGAGGATTGATAGTAAACCAGTGGCTGTTGCAAAACTGAAACAGTGACAAAAAAAGGAGGGGTATCTGTAACCAACGACCTAAACCACACCATGATGTTTCCTAATTTATTTATCAGTAGTTTTAAAAATTTTTGATACCTAGAATCTTCCAGTTTATTATGCCAGATGCTGCAGCTTTCTGTGTGGCAATCTCTACAAGATAATGGCTTGTTGGTTGTCTTCACTGAAAAAAAAATACAACCCAAACCAAACAAACCCCATGAGCCTATTTTACGCTCTGCTATGTCTCAAAGAAGTTGTCAGGTAATTGCATGGTAGGTTTCTGATCATTGAACTTATAGTCTGTTGGGAACCTGGGTGTTGACATGAATACTTTACTATTTTCAGTATTATCCTGGAAGCTAAATTATTATTTGCCTGACTTTGCCAGATGAGTGGCTTAACTTTTTTTTTTTTTCAAACACAAAACTGTACTCTGAAGCATTTAGAAAAAAGAACAGCAAGCACAGCCTTAGCAAAACTAAGATATGATTTCCCTCACTTATTTCTTTAATAGACACATCAATCTCTCTTGTCATGGTTTTGTTGCTATACATATAGAGAAAATCTCTTTTTTATTCTGACTGATTTACTTGTATTCTAGACTGAGGAAAACTAACAAACAAGAAAACAGCAAAAGAGGAATTGTAATATGCTGCTTCCCAACTGAAACACTAAACGGGAGCTGTTTCAGCAGGGAGCATGCTATGCTTAAAGGCACAGTGAACCCTGAATATTTGTTTTCTTGTGCTATTTATAAGCTTCTCACTCCTAATTCTTTTTCAATCCCATCTAGTTTATTATATTGTATATGAAAAATTATCACAGTCTTTCATTTTGTATAACATATTGTATGTGAGACCTGCACCTACAGATACTTTAAATATGATAAACTGAGGAGCAGTCACGTGTTATCATAGATAATGCTGCCCTGGACATAGATGCAATGCCTTGAGAAAAATTATGGTTTTATTCTGAGTAGTTTGGCTCTAGTCTTTCTGTCTTTTCTCTGGATTTAATAGCCCACAGATTCTTTTTCCCCTCTGTTTGATCTCTCCTTCAGAGATCCCAGGGTACTCAGGTGCTGCTGCTACACTACACTAATGTGAAACAAGGGCTTCTTGGAAACTCCTACCTTGTGTTTCTCATGGCCCATTGCTTCTGACTTGCTCTTTTACACCTTTCTCACCAAGAGACCACTCTGATGGCTCTTCAAATTCATGGAAACCTATAGAAATCTTCCCAAGTCCTATCAAAGTGCTGATACTTATTTTTAACCCCAAAAATAATTTTAGAAATTAATGGTAGTTATGTATGAATGTATGTATGAAGTAGAAAATATGATAAAATAGTTAATCCTCCTCAACATCCAAATCTGTCCAACACTTGCATATGAAAAGAAAATTTTAAAGGTGTTTCTTTCTCTTTTTATAGTAATTAATGGGATATGCTATTTTATAATGATTTAATGGGATAATGACCACTGTGGACAAGTTTACCAACATGCTTAAAATTCAAAGCAAGTATTACTGCAGTGCATCTTACACAGCAAGCACATTCACCAAGTTCTTCATATTTTTCCTTCTTCCTAATTTATTTCGCAAGTATACAGAAACTTTTTAAGCTTTGACTACTCTGCAGCCAATACTGAAATAAAAAGAGAATGAAAAATTCATGAACAATTTCATTTTAGTGTGATTTGATGAATTCATAATCTTTAATTTTCTGAGCATACATTTACTATTCAGAGTTATTTTACAGAGTAACATTTTCAGACTAAACATGGAAATTTTTTTCAGAAAAAAGTCACAGAAATTTTAGTGTGAGGACCTAAAATTCTGATTTGTGCACATTAAAAAAGGCAAATAATATTGATTTCTGAACACAGAAAATTTTACTCCATTTCACAGTAATAATAATAGAATTAGCAGTCAGGACCGGAAGGAATGTGACTTATTTCCTGGATTTCTCTGAAAATACTTTGCTCCAGCCTTTTCAGGTGTGATTCTTCCATGCTCAATAACTGACTTTTCAACACTCAGTTAAATTTCGAGATATACTGAGCAAAGCGCACAGACACACACATGTATATATAAAACCACATGAATCTCTACCTTTTTTTATTATTTAGAAGGAAAATATACTGCTCTTCTCCATCAACATCTCAGGGTATGTCAAGGTAAATGTATTACTCTGGCACAGACAGATGTAAGGATCTTAGTAAAAAAATTCTTCAAGACCAGTCTTCCAAAACAATTTAATATGTCAGGTTTCAGAAGGGAGAGTATAGCTTTTTATTGACCTAAAATCAACAGCTTGAGTAAGATACTTTACTGCCTAAGGAAAGTTTTAGATTCAGAAAAAAATTGAGAAAAAAACTTCTTACATTCATTATATAAAATGCCATGCCATTCTATTTAACAGTTAAACTTACATGCCTTAACTTCTATTTTTTTTTTTTTAACTTGCCTTTAGCATACAGATCACTGTTCGATGCCTGAAGTTCTCAAAAGACATCCGTTTTCCATAATATCTCCCACAGACTGTGCACACTGAGTGTTTAAATAATTGCAAAAGTCTCTGGATTGAGATCTGGAGAACAGTAGCTTCTCCTACTGCTGTTGTCATGAGGATTTCAGTCCATTAGCAAACATCCAGGAGGGATAAGAAGAGAACTAACAAAATGCCAACTTGCTTCCTGTGATATTTAATGTCATATTCAAAGGGCAGCAGATTTCTTGTCTGCACACTAACTGTGGTAAAGCTGCTAGAAAAAGCAGATATTAAGATTCAAACTTCTTACTGATCCAAACACCTGTCAATCACTGCAATTCTGATTTTTTTGCTATGATTTTGCTAGGTCTGCTCATGTTAATCCTTGAGACTAACAAATTTAAAAACTGCCTGACCCTTTCTATTCCACTAGACTACATGCACTAATGTGTTCTTCACAAAATAACAATATTTTACTAATTTGAAAATTTTCTGAAAGAGCAAAAGATATGATCATTGTAAAATATTAATTCCTACCTAAAGTTTTCATACAGTAATTTTTGTCCCTGATTTCTGTCTTGGGGGATTTTTGTCTGATGGAAGTTTATTTTGTATTAGATTAACTTTTACCCTATAAATTCAAATGGAGGAAACCAGTGATAAACCATTGGCAGCACTAAGCAACAAGTTTTATACTGCTTTGGAATTTCACTGCTTCTTACATTTAGACTTCCTCATTTCGCAACAGACACATTCTTTCAGGAAGTGAGACAAAGCTACCATGATGAAAATCCCAGAAGGATCTGTCTTGCTACAAACCAAAAATGAATGCCCATGTACAGTAAACTTTTGCAGAGTTCCCTCGTTAAGGTGAGAGCAGGATGATTCTGAGGCTGTAAACACTTTGCATGGAACATGCAATATTCAGAATATTGAGAGAGTAGCTGCAATGTATTATGCTGTGCTCTGGTTTTCCTATAGAATACATTTCATTTTATTTTGTTTTGTTTTCTTGTATGCCTTTCCCCTTCCTTTTGTCAATTCCCTTTTTTAATGTCTGTGCATTTGCAACTTCACTAACCCTAGGTATTAGTCACCACTCAGACCAGTAGAAGACAAAGACATATCAAGCAAGATAGCTTGGTCCCCAGCTGTTGCTGCTGTCTATAAATAATGCTGTCAGACTGCCTAGACACTCCAGACATTTATATGGATTCCACAGAACCACCTAAATGTGCTTAAAAACATGGTCATAAACCAAAAGTGTAGTATAACAATTTTTCTTCACTTTTTTTTTCTGACTCTATTATAAATTATAGAAAATGAGGCTGTGTGCATAGTCAAAGATATGTGCACTGTTTGAGAATAAGGTTTTTGACCTTAATTCTCAAACTTTTAGAGTATAGTTTATCTCACAAAAATAGTATTCTCTTTACTCTAATTTTATTTTCTTGCAGTTCACAAGTGTTATCACTTTATATACCTACACCCCCGACACTAGTTCCATGCGTCAGAAGTCACTAAGTGTAATAGTCTCACAGTCGGTTTTCTATTTTGTACTATTAATATTTTCCCATATTTCCAGAAAGATTTCCACGCCCCTTTTTTTTTTTATTCCACGTATTCCAAAGTTTCTTCCTTTCTCTCAGCTTCTTAAACTTTGGGTCTTTGCTTATTAAATGACAAATACCTCATTTTTCTAGCATTGCTCACACACTGGTTCAGCACTTAAGAGTCAACAGCAAAGCAGAGAAGAAAACAAACTTGTTTTCAGTTCTGGATGACCTTATTTTCTGGTCATTCTGTTTCATGACAGCAAATGAGGCTGACATCACTTCCAGTAAAAGAACTTGTAATTCTGATTTTCTGTACAAGTAATTGTACTTACACAGGCAGATAGAATCTGGTTCTGGAAATTAAAGGCTTGAAAGAAAGCATTGTTTTTGATTTTTAGAATTTTTTGTCTAATTGTACTTTTTCCATCTGCACTACTTTTTAAAAAAATAATCTAAAACTTTCTCAAGTAGTAAGAATGCTTTAAAATATTTTTTTTTTATATAGCTCCTGCTGACTCTCTTTGTGAAAGAAGAACAGGTTGATTTCTACTTCAATTGTGTTAGATTTCTGTTATTAGGAGAAAGAAGTGGAGTACACGTGTTTTCTGTGCTGCAAAGCAGTTTATTTGACCTCCTGTGGATTTCCCTGCATAGAAAAATAGATTGTGTTTTGGTTTTGATTTTTATTATTATTATTCCTTAGTTCATTCTTATTTTCTAGTGTTGCTATTTTTCATCTGCAGTTCTGAAGCAGTGGCAGATTGCTTTTCTGGGTTAGATAATATAATCAACTAGATCAGTGTCTTAAGGAATACTATCATCTCAAAAATTACTTCAGTTTGAAAACATTGTGCTTGCTCTTGTTATAATTTACAAGAAACAGACCATATTTCTATAAAGAAAGGTGATGGGAGGATAATCTAATTTCTTTCAGTGTGTTTACTACATGCATTTCGCAGCACTTTACAGTCAGTTTCAGTTTCTTGTGTAATGTCTGCTAGACAGACTCCCCTGTGTCTTTGGTATAGGCAGAAATATTATTTTAGTTGGAAATCACCACTCTAAAATCACAAGAGGTGAAGGGGAGATTAAATACTATGTATAATACCTAAAAATAAATTTATATGTATTTTTTAAAATAGCTGCATTTCAGATTGATGATGCCTTGTCAAGTAAGATAATATTTTCAGAATTTTCAGTGAGAATACATTATTCCCTGTTTTCTCTGTGCGTTAGCATATCATGTATTTTTCAGGCTTTAATTATTTAAATTATTTAATTTTTTTCTTCCACTGAAGCAACCTCAGTGTACCTATATTTGAATGTGTGTTATCTACATATAATTGCAAATACATTTTCCTAACCAATCTTTAGATCAAATTCCTATAGAGATATGCATTTTAATATGCAATATTCAACTTTGTACTTGCTTAATTCGTAGTTTAAAATCAAGGGATACTTAAACATATAACATTTAATTACTAAAACCTATTACTCCTTCACAGTGAATCTAAATCCAAATAATTTTAATAAAAAATTCTAAATTATTGTGCCACAATCCTTCCTTCCCTTCCTCTTTTTTGATCAAGGATGTTTCTAGTTCTCTATTTTTCTAATTACTTACTGTTGGAATACAAATCAATTTATTTCTTTTGTATATAGAGATGAAACCGCCTTTTCCATAAATTCCATCTTTGATTTCATGTAGCCTTCTAGTGGGTTTCCAGCATATCAGAGAATTACAAACTTATCAAGAGTTTAGCATGGTGGACAGAGTCTTTATTCTGTAAATTAAAAAGTACAATCAAAACTTGAACATATGAAATGGAGGGAAAAAACAATAGAAATAGGCAAGTGGCCCCAAAAAGTCCTCACTAATGGACAGAAAACAGAATATCACAATCTAAGGGAAAAAGGTAAAGTGCTTATTTGACTGGAAAGGAGAAGGAATGTAACACCTACTGTGAATTAGAAGACAGTAGCTCTGCAGGAAGGCAGGGGACAGAGCTGAGAAAAATTTATCCCAATCTATCCCAATTTGGCCAAGAATTGGGCCAAATCTAGTTCTTTTGGGCCAACCGATAAAATCTGAACTAGTATGGCCTATGATTATAAGTGAGTTGTTTTTGAAATTAATTTCTGGGTTTATGTAAGAATTGAAGACATCATGGTTAGGACATCTGTACTTCACCTGGGATGGTACTTTAGAATAAAACAGTGCTGGAAAATATATGCTGAAAATTAAGTGAAACAAAATTACCTAATACTGCTTCTCTTAGGATGCCTATAGTTTTTGATTAAAACTCTCACTTTTGTTTATAGGGAATATAAAATAGGAGTTTGGTAGTATTAAACACCTAAAGAAAATCTTTGGATTTAGACATCCAAGTTAAAAAAACCCCGTGTTTTTAGTTCACAATTCTTACACAATCAATGAAAAACTGAAACACTAGAGAACTGTGATTTTATTATTCACTTTAAATGAATTGCTCATAAAATATAGATACACTTTAAATCTCAAGCCTGATACAATGTAGCCTGTCAAATGTCATTGACACCCATAAAACTGCAGAACACAAAAAGCCTATATCTAGCTTTGCTTGCCTTATATATTTATAAGGAAAAATAGTAAGTTTTGACTAGAAGGCCATGACACAAAATACTGTGCAATAAGCAGTACAAGCACAGAACTTCCAATATTTCTGCAATAAAATTTCTATTGAGACCTAAGTGCTCTATACATGTTATTTTTATCATATATCATGAATGCAAGATATTTATCTTATATAACATCTATTAAAGATTATAATATGGTCTGCAGCCCATAGCTGTAAAGAAATAAAATAGGTTGAATGATGCAAGGATAAAATCAAGGTATTCTTGTGTATATGAAACTGCTTCAGGATGAGTTTTGCACCCATTTCACTCTTCAGCCATAAGAACAGTTCTGCCACTTATTAGGAAGTTGCTTCAAACCAAAAACAATTCAAAAGTTAAAAAATTAAACTTGATCTTCTTAAATGTATAGTAAATTCTGTGGTTTTTAAGT
Organism: Eulacestoma nigropectus; assembly: GCA_013397775.1. NCBI lineage: Eukaryota > Metazoa > Chordata > Aves > Passeriformes > Eulacestoma > Eulacestoma nigropectus. The sequence continues at coordinate 311,183 of VZTE01003146.1, read as the reverse complement.
TTGCTGGGTTTTTTTACATTCTTTTTTGTTATTTTGGTTTTTTTGGTAATGTTTTTAATTTCTTGTCTTAAAGAGTGTAGAGCAGAAATACAGACTTTGAAATAAATTAAGAGTCATCATTCAGACTGTATATCTAATCATAATTGTGGTTCAACTTCCCTTTTTTAGCAAGAGCTACGTGAGACAATTAGAATTATCTTATAAAGATTTTCTGGAAAATATTATAATGGCTTCTGCTTGGATTCCTATTTTTGTATCCCAGTATCATATTGGAAACATTATTAAACTATGAACATATATACCCAAGAATCATTATTTTTTAATTTAAAGTTCAATTCTTAATTCAGTATGATAAACTTTAATTTTAAATAACCTCAAATTACGTGTACCAATATAGCCTCATTATAACTAATGGGGTTTTAAGTTCTGTAGTAGCCATTTAATTACTAATGCAATGTGTCTTTAATAAATGACTATTTTTCCAAAATTCTGGAAGATAAAATATAAATATCACAAGCTATTTTCTAGTCTGAATTTTACATCTGTATTTGTTTCTCAAAGAATGTATATGTTCTAGCGATATAATCTTTAGAGTATCGACCCACACTGCATCTGCATTTCTTCTAAGTAGAATAGCCTGAATGAAATCAAAATTTCTAGTAAAAATTATGAAAGAAGAATCTTTTATATTTTTGTAACATTTGATATTAAAAACACAAACCTGGATTTATTTTTTTATTGTTGTCCTCAGCCTTTATTTTTTTATTTTAGGAAACAACTTCCCCTATGAGTTAACACAGAAATATATGAAGTTTAGCAGCTGAAGGTGGACAATGAAACAAGTACTTAAGTGAAGGCAATTATCATAATATTTTATTTGACAGTGTTAGGGTAAGTATTCAGATATTATACCTTCATTTTTTATTTCTCTACTCCTCCATTTTTTACCATGATTTTTGGGCAATAAGGGAATTTTGCTCAGTGCTCAGCTGATTCTTGAAACAAGGCGCAATATATTAACATTTTGTGAAACCGTGATTTGCCAGCTCAGATTTCTAATCCTGTACAAACAGAAATAAGTTTGCAGGGATACCAATGCTTTATGGATTTGATCTTCAATTTACAAAATATATTTTAACGGAGTGATCTCTTGGAATTTCATCTGAAAAAAAAAGGAACCAGTGAGGATGAAAATATTCTTGTTTCCCTTTCCTGTACCACACTGTCTCAAATGTGGCATATTTTCCTTAGATTTCACACATTCTCGTTTTCAAGTAACTCCACAGAAAAAATCCCAAATGAAACAAAGCCAAAACAAAAAATCCCACACACTGTTCTCAAAAAAGCATTTATGCAATAAATACAATAATTTATAAATACAAATGAAAATCGTAAATTAATGGAAGAATTTTTTTGACATTGAATGGAAAGTGTAACTTGTTGCAGTCTAAAAATATATGTCTTTTATTTATGTAAGTAAAATTATATGGAAAGATAAGACCTTCAGTGACTGATTACATGTAAACTACTTCCTTACCTGCCCTGTATTAGAAATATGGTTTATACTCCAGTGGTATTTTGAGCATCTAAGAATTTTGAGATTGATTTAAGCTAGTTCAAACTAGAAAGACTGACCTTGTTTAAAGTTATCTCCTCCTATATTCTACAGAAACAACCACAGTTGCATTCCTGGGCAACATTCTAAAAGACAGTCCTTCTGTCTTCCTTAGTAACTGTCAGTCTATGCATGTTTTTATTCAGAACAATCATTTTCTCATTAATGACAGTAATGTATAAATACAATGAAATACATTTCTAGTAGCCCATCCATTTCCAAACTCAAAATTGCCATAGAATGAACCGTGCTTTGTTTTATCTGTTGTGCCTTTAATCATGCTGATTAAAAGCTACAGTTCACTGCTGTAATTATAACAGAATGGATTTCCTGGGGGCCTTTCATTGTTTTTAGTTTAGTTGTAAAAATCCATTGATTTTTCACTCAACCTCTGTGAAACTTGAGAAGTGCAGTAAGGGTAGGAGAATCTGCAGAGCTGTGCAGAAGAGATGATTTCTGTATGCTTTACAGCAGAATTAGGAATCCTGTTGAAGAGAGTTACCTATCTACAGATACACTCAAATATCTGATCAAAGAATTTTGCAGATTTTTAAAGATAAAATTACCAACAAACACAGAGCAAGGTGAACCTTATATGAACCCTACATACTCTAAACTGGTAGTTTTCTGAAGTTTGAGGTTTTCAGCTAGTTAGAAGAACTAACTTTACCTTTTATTTTCTCCTTTAAACACAGAAAACAAAAAAAGGTCAAATGTCATGCAAAAGTATTTATTGTGAATGAAGTTCAGAAAATGTGAACTTATGATTGCAAGTACAGTTCCTGCTCTTTCTTATTTATGTGACTTTAACTCCTGACACTTTTAGTATACAGATAATGGGAATAGAGTTCTCAAAACATTTTTAGTGATCAGGACTTTTGTTCATAGATTTTCCTGAAAAATCCATTCACTTACTGCTGCTAGAAAACAGCCTTACATCTAATAAACATTTCTGCTTGTTTGAACATCTCAACTATCTAATCATTCAGAATGATCACAGCCAGCGGTCTCTCAGAAGTTGAAGCCTTTTTTCCCCTGTATCTTTAATTCAACCATACAGCATTTTGTAATGCTTTTGTGCTGAATAGAAGCCAAAATGCAACCACAAACTTATATTTCAGTGCTTTCTAAGATATAATGAGAGGATAAAGGTATTCCCAAATAAGATGATCTATTTCATAACATTGATAAAAAGGTACAAAAACAATCAAAGAAGGAAATACAGAGGTATGTCCTGAATCCCACAGTTGCAAACACCAGCATTGGAAGAGTAGATTTTTCTCCCCTCCCTTTTTTTTTGTCTCTCACTATTTTCTTTTCTTTCCTCTCCAAATTGCAGCAGCAAAAGATAGGTTTTAGAAATGACCTTAATGTTTTACAATAATTGTCTAGGTGGTTAGTTTTGCTTAGTTTTCTTTTATTATCTAGAGTAAAGGAAACAAATCTGTGATTTACGTGTGCTTGAACTGTAGTGCTATTTTTTCAAGTTTGAAAGGAAAGCTATCTCCTATTAAACTAATTGATAATATTGAGGAAAGAAGTCCATTAAGTCTTCAGGCTCTTAGGCTTTCTTTTTCAGACACCAGGAATACAGAACACAGTGTCCTGGTAAGTGCCCAACAGTTCCACCAAAGCTGTGACAGGACATATGTAGGGCATCTTATTATGGAACAACAAACAAAGGACCAAGCATTGTCAGGGACATACTTTTTTAAAGATCACAACCTCTCAGTGTAGTAGAGACACCAATTCCTCTGTGCTGTTTTATAAGGAAACAATTTTTATCCCTTCATCACATGGGCCTATTTATCCCTTGGTCTTACAGTTTATGCATTCTGGAACAAAATTATAGTCTCATAAAATAGTGCAGTGGTATTCTAACTGCAAAATTACAATTCAATGTGAAATATTGTAGACTGTTATTAAAAAATGTTTGTTTTGTTTAATTGCTTATTGTAAAATAATATTAAACACATCCATTGATAAAACACTTAGAGGCAAAACTTTGTAAAGATATGTGCAAATAATACACATTTTATAATTATAAAGCATATTTACAGTTTTTTTTAAATTTCATAAGTCCTGATAAATGTTTGGTATTCTTTTTCTTACTATATCATAGACTCTATTAGCTCCACTAAGATAACTTGTTTCTGTAAATACTTGAGGTAATCATACTGTCTGTATTCCCCCTTAAAAAATACCCTGCTGCAATTTTTATACTACATTATCCTCATGCATAGGGTAAAGGCTTCTTTGATTAAGGCTGGATGAATCTCACAATATCGAGACTGAGTTAATAGAGATTTCATAACTTCCCAAAATATTAACGGCTACCTGTACATAACACAGAATACTCCAACAGTGAAAGTAGTGACTAGAGACCTTACCTTCATAATATTTTTTAATCCCAGTTAGGAACCAGATTACAAATCTTTATTTCTTTATTCATCCAAGAAATACAAATATTGAGAGAAAATCAAAGTAAAAATTACATTAAAAGTTTGCCTTGAGTTTCCACAGAAATTGAGTCTGCATCCTAATCGTGCTATATTGCTCTCCTCCCATTTAATAAATACTGTAATTTAGAATTTAAAATCATATACTCCCCTTCTATATCAAAACTAAAAATTTTAGGATACCTAAACTAAAAGTTAATCAGAAAGTCTGATAATTGATTTTTCAGTAAATCATGAGTTTCTGTTAAATTTGGTTTTACAGGATTCTATCAGTAATCTTGCTGAATTTTAGCTTGTGTCAAATATTTGTGAACCATATTAAATGTAGATATGTCAGCTGCTCATTTGGCTGAAATACTAGGAATTGAGCCATTGAACTCCATAACTAAAAGCAAAAGCTATTAAATTACCAGCAAAATGGCCAACATGTGGTTTCCAGGGGCTATAAGAAGTTATGTCCTTTGTGTAATGTCTCTGAAGGGTATTTATGCTGTAGTCTCACTAATAAAAGCCCTCTTTCCATTGTACAAACCAAGCTCAAAACACTGGAAAATAGATCTACAACAACTGTAACAGGAGTTTAGATGCCTAGTACATGTGGGAACTTATGTGTAGACATGTAAACTCATGAGTTTAAATTTGATGTTGAATTTCAAGTTCATTTTGCAGCCATTAGTTCTGTAGGGCAGAAGAGTGTTGTGGGTTTTACTGAGCATTCAGTGGCCCCTGTAAAGCTCTCTGAAGCCATGAGGTATTCCCTTCCCCCAGCTGATAACATGAGAAGAAATCTCTGTTAGTTGAACTGATGTTTTCTGTTTTATCTCTGAGGGGCTTTGAGTGCCAGCTCAATGAAATTCTGCTGTCAGGAGGTAATCTGCTGCAATAGAAACTAGATAGACTTAGCAGTTGTACAAGGAAGGTGAGGACTTAATTTAGGGGAAAAGAAAAATATCCTTGTCTAGAAACCCAAACAAGGTTCTAAGAAGACAGGAATGTCTGATTTAATGAAACATGGGAGAAAGCCTTATGGAAACAAAGCTTATGATACTACGCTATATACCCTTGGTTTAGAAAATACTCTCTTGAACCATTTCCTCTATTTTCAAAACATACCACAATCTTTTCAAAGAGTTCCATCACTATAGATTTTGAAAAAGAGTGGTAGGAATTTTTCTTTCTACAGAGCACTAGAGTACTAAGAGGTATTCATGTGATAAAATGTGCTTGTGGCAGACTGAGAATAAACCATATTTCTCAAGCAAGCATGAAAATTGTTTCCTTCTCTTTGTTGTCTTTGTTCAGTGAGGTACCACTATTTTCTTCAATTCAAGTGAATTCACCTTTCACAGAGGGTTGTCTTATTTATTTTCACTGTATCAGCAAATACTTTTACCATTTCAAGAACATGCTTTTGGATAAAAATAAGACCTATGCAGTAACACAGTTAACATAGGCTGCCCATCCCCTCCCATTCTGACACTTCAGTAATATTTTAATTCATTGAGTAATTTCAGAGAGAAGAAGAGATCTTAATGTTCTTTTGCTTGTTGTTGGCTAAGTGTCTGTGTTCCCTCGTGCTGAAAGGCACCATCAGCTGTGGGCCTTTGAACATCCAAGCCAGTGCATCTATTTTCTTTCTCTGAAATTAAGAATTTCTATAAATGCTTCTGAGATCTTTTACTTACCTTCCCTTATTTCCTCATATATTCTTTTTTTCTTTCTGTTTGTTAAATTACCTCATAGTGTCAAGTTTCAAGAAATAGAAAAAATCTATTAAAAATGTAGACACAAGTATGCAATTACTTTGGATTAAAAATAGTTCTACTTTGAACTAGTATAAATTAGAAAATTTAATTTGAAATCCATAAATATGAACAGAACAACTAAATTTTGTGAATAGATTGTGGTGTAAAACTGTTAACATTTTATTACTAGTGAGTACTACTACATAGGGAGGAACTGCAGCTCAACCCTCAGAGCTGAAGTAGAGCTGGCAGGAGACAAGCAGTTTAAGCAGAGTTTTGTCTGTAGTTTGAGAATGTTTGATATGAAAATTGCTGGGAAAGGCAGTAAAAATAGGATCCCTTTAAGTCATTTGTGAGTCCTCAAACACAGCAGCGGGATACATGTGCTATAGGCAATATCATTTGTAAACGACTTCTGTGGGAACTATTCATAAATAAAATGAGTGGAGTTCAGAATAAAAATGATGAAACTGACGCTTTTTCTCACCGAACTTGCCAGTTGAAAGAAAGGATTAGCTAGTGGGCCATCTGTCATACAGAGAATATAGAGGTAACCATTAATGAGAATACATGTATTGGGAGCTTTTTGGAGGTTTTAAGTGCCAATAGATAATCTGCAGTTCTCCTTAACTGCAGGGAAAAAAGGATTCAGGTCAATGGGGAAAAAGGACTTGAAAATGTTTTTCTCTGTTCGTTGATTTAAATTCTCAGATGATCATGCTAGAAAAAAGGAAAATTGGCACTATAGAAAATTAAAAATACAACCTCAAGAGGGCAAGCATTTATCCTTAATAATAATCAGAAAGCATGGGCAAGAAATTTTCAACAATAAAATTAAATATAGAGCTATTGAAAAAATCAAATAAGGCCTTAGGGTTTACATCAGGGACCCTATTTCTTTCATAATAACATTTGGAAGCTACTCTGTGCTTAAATCTGACAAACGATTCTTTGTAAGTTACAAAATTTCAGTGTCCACATGCAAAAGCCCAAAGGGACAATAGTAGAGGCAGAGATACAGCTTTTAGAGTGTGTGCTAATCTCATGCAAAATATAAAGTAAGGATTTAAATCTTTCTAAGATAAAGCTTTCAAAAAACCAGAGTTTCTTTCTCCTTTGTCACACATTAGGGAAAGGAAGAATTTTTAAGAATTAAACCAGCATAGAGCAAAAAGTTGAGTAATATAATAATCTGATTTCAAAAAAAAGCTTTGAGTCTTTTCCTAGTAAATAAAAATAAAAACAATCTACGGGAGAAAATATGACATATTAAAGGAGAGTAATAAATAGAGCTGTAGGTTTGAAGACCCTTATTGTCATAAAGAGAGGAAATAATTGTTAAAAGATATTTTACAATGTAATTTTCAAAATCTGGTTATTTCCGAGGGTATTGGTCCATCTCTGTTGACTTGTTCTTTTCAGAAATGTTCTCACCTTGAAGAAAGTTAAGTGAGTAGAAATTGTGTTAATTGTATATATGTATGGATATGTATACGTATGCATATACATGTGCACACACATACCTATACAAATGTATTAAAAATGCTGCATTATATTGTAATAATTTAGAATTTACAAGTAACGCAATGGATTTTTAGCCTATGTGTTTTTTATTCCTACGTTTTTATTAAATTTGTCATGTTAATACATACTTAAGAGACTGAGTTTTGGTCTACCCTGCAATACACAGTTTGAAATTTTTTTATGGTTCATCAGCATGGGGGGTTTTTACATTTCATTGTAAATTCCATGCAATCAGGAAAAGGTCATCTTTCCTGTTACCAAAATAAAACAATACTCCCTATGTCACATTCAATAGGACATAACATACACCAAAATGCCATGTTAGGTTTAATACCACCATTCCCAATCCCCACACCAAAGAAAAAGAAAAAGAAAAAGTTAAAGAAAAAAAAAAAAAAGGCAATAAGACCAGCCAGAGAATAAAAGAAGAGGAAATAAGATAAAAGAAAAAGGAAAATAACATAAACAAAAGGAAAGAAAAAAACACAATCCTGAGCCACAACCAGGAAAAACTGGTTTGAAACTGGCTTAAATTTCAACAGGTTCAAAATCCTGGCAGAGGTTTTTTTGGGGAAAGGGTAACTTTTTTAATCTTTTAGTTTTTTGTTTAGCTACATTTGTTAAACTAATAAAGTAGTTACTTCTGAAAATCTTTCCTTGCTTTAAAAATTTAACATCTCTATATTTGGCATATTAAAGTATTTTCAAGTGGTTGGATATTACTACTAATCCTTCTGTGGCTATGGAAAATAATAGTAGTTTGTTGATTGATTAACAAAGTCTATATAAAATGTTACTAGTTGGCCTCCAATTGTCCCATGGTGGGTAACACAGTAATGATTCTTTTCATTTATACTATTCAGTATATTAATCAGTGTAATGGCTTCGCTGCATTTCAGAATTTGTTCAAATGCAAGTCATTATAGTTCTATATTCTTTGGACATCAACTGCTGTGCCATCTAACTCACCTTTTTTATTGTGGTCAGGTCACACACAGAAAATGAGCAAAGAATTCTCCTTGAAATGAGAAAAGCTTAGTGGATTCCTAACTTTCTGTTCCTGGTCACTCATTAATTTCTTGGACCACTGAAACAAAAAGCATTCACAAAGATCACTAAAGACTTGAGAGAATCTGAAAATAAAGACACATTTACAAAATCTGGAAAGAGTAATGACGGCATGCACTTTGTGAAAACTTGAGACATATGATAAGATTACAAGCCAAGACATTGGCACTTATGAAATTAGGTCTTCCCACTTTGCAGACACAGGAGATCGGAAATTATGATGACCTCAAACCAATTAAACCAAGAGGTTACTCCAGCCAAAGCCATCTCTAAAAAGCCCTACACCTTCGTAGCAGAGTCAGAAATCTGACCACAGTACAGACCTGAGGGTATGTGAGCAGAGGTTTGTGTTGCTCTTTGAAATCTAATGCAGTCCTCCAGCTACAGATGCCTTCTCTCACTCCTGGCAGGCAGCATCACCTGGAAAGTGTAAAGAAGCAACCATGGCACTCAAACAAAACTCCAGGGCATGGCACAAGCCAGGGTGAATGGTCCAGCTGCCATCAAGTGTCAGTGCTGCAGTATTTCTGTGAGTCACGGTCGGTTTAGGTAACACTATCAGACAGGCTGAAACACTGACAGTTAAGATTCTTACAAGAATAAATTAATTATTGTTTTAATACTGTTGCTGTTACTAATATTATTTCTCATGAAGAAGGGAGCTACAGAAAAGTTCCATTAAGAAGTTCTTGCCAGAATCTTGAAATTTGCTGCTACACTATGCCTATGCATCCCTGATATCATGCAGCTGTCTGCTGGATTAGGTTTGCATCCTGTGATGTTCATCTGAATTCCATTTTTGCTTTTAGTCTGTGACACCACTCGGAAACCACTTTTATAGGTCACAGATCTCAGAAACCAGAAAGCTGACATTAAGATTGTCGGGGGTTTTAACCAAAAATCAAACCACCTGTTTAGTTTTTTCCATCAAGTCAAAAACTGCTAGCAGCATTTCTTCCGCTGCTTTGTTCTCTCTTTCTGTATTTGCAGCCCTGTATGGTCTGCTGAATATGCTGCAACAAATCCTAGCTGTAAAAATGTCTTTTCTCAGAGCTGGTAGGGACATTTTGGTTGCTGGCACAATTTACCTGTCTTTCCCTGTTCTCTTCATTTAAATAATATGATGAATAAATATAAAAAAAAGTGCTAGTTTCCTGTTACACCTTATTATGTTGTTAGCAGTGACAATCATCTATTTTCTTAGAGCATTCACCACGCTTCCTTTTAGCACCTTGCCTAGAAGATCTGAAATAGGATGGCTTCCTTTACTCTCATGGAAACTTTGGAGAGCTATATCCTGTTACATCTGTTTAACTGACTTCTTTTCTGAATATGTTCTTGTTTAAATAGCACATATAAATATATATATGTATATATTCATATTTCTAGAAATGCTACATTAATAGCATTTACACAGGTATCAGTAAGGTATTATACCTTATTTGCATGTAGCTTATTGTAATGCCTAGTATCAAACCAAGTGCTAGCACCTTTTCTGCTGAGAAGGAACTGAATGAGACTAAGATCTGTCAGATTCCTTAGCTCTGAGTAACTCCTGCATAAGCCACCACACAGCATATATTCTCCCGCTACGTGCTCACTGCATGGGAAAAACAGCCAAGCATCCATCCTCAGTGACTAAAGGGTGGTACTAGTTACACAGCAAGAAATTTTCAGGCAGCAAAAATCTCTGGCAAAAAAAAAGTAGTGTTTATGGTGGAACAAAATAGCCAAGCACATAAAAAAGTGAAAGGCTCATTTGTCAGACGTCTCCATTATTGACATCTTGCGTCAAGTCAAAACCAGGAGAACTTCTTGCATTGACAATTGAGTAATGACAGTATACAGCAATCCTGATGCCAGGGGGGAGGAAAAAAACAACCAAAAAACCACACCCCAAAAAACCCCCCAGTCCAACAACTAAAGGCATCCAGAATAATCTGGAAGCTTTAAATTTTCTTTTGAAGTTCTGGGCTTTTTCTCTTAAACTAGCTGAGCTACAGATTAAACTAGATTGCTTATCCTGCTCTGAGCCTTAAATGTCATTTGTAGGTAGAAATTTTCTGGAAATTAAACCGGAAAAAACCTGAAAGATCTAAAAAAGTAAACAAAATAGCTGCGAATCTCCTATCCCTTTCTATCTTCTTCCTATCAAACAGAAAACTAATTCTGTAAGTCAAGCACAAACAGTAGGTAACTTTGAAATCAGCATGCTCTTATCTCCTCATTCCATGCTGAGCTCAAAGTCATCAATTTTATATCTGCATCTTTATGTGAAGCAGTTTCAAACTTTCTCTCTATTTTATATAGACAATGTTGATGACAACAATGTTAAATCATGTCCAGAAACCAAAACCGAATACATAAAGTATCTGAGTAGATGTATGCCAAACTCTAGACAATATTTTTCTTTTACCTGGAATATGTGCGAGTAAGCCCTGAAAACTGCCCATTTTTCACCTCTGTGTTTTGATTTTGCCTAATATGTGATAAACAAATTTAAAACGTAAAACTTTAAATTGGTGTTTTTATATATGTATGGGAAATTGAAAATCAGTTTCAAAATGAAGATAATCTACTTGTCTTGGTCATAATTCTTCGAATTTCAGTCACTTTCAGCTAAAGAACTAAATGTAAAAGACATGAATTCATTTGTCACAGTGTTGGTCCCCCTGCTTTTGCAACACTAGCAAAATAGATCTTGTTAAGTCTATAAAATGAATTAATAAAGAAACATTTATATATTGCTTGAATCTTAAACCAAATTTCTGTTTTTAAACTGTATTATTCTTCTCCAGTGTCTGTGCTGTATAGAGAGCTATTGGTATGATTTGTATTTATTCTGGGCATGTATTCCCACTTGAAAGAGTGCCTATGAGGAATGCTTAAGCCGGGTAGAAGGCACAGATTTAATCTCATCAGTACTGCTGAGTTCAAAAGCAAGGATCTTCATGTGTTTTTTCTGCTGTCTAGTCTCATGTTGATTCAGAAATATGTTCATAATTTTGCATTCTGTTCTGGTCTCATGTATTTTTCAGGACAGGTTACTGATTTAGAAAACTCAATTTCAGAATATAGCATATTGACATATAAATGGTTTTATTGAAATTATTTTTGTAGGGATTAAAAAAAAAAAGCCAGCAAATTACATAACATGCAAGATATCATAATGAAGTACTTTAAATTGTAGATGGATCTGCAACTATTTCCCCTTCATTAAAAGAATTTTAATGAAGCTTACAGTAGGTTATTATTCAACATTTTGAAATACCAACTATGCTAAATTAATCCATTTACTTCTACCATATAATTGCCATTCTTTTAATTATGGAATGAAAAAAAATCTATGATAAGTCAACCTTAAAACTTTTCATAGTTACCTTTATATTGACACTTCTTTATACTTCAATTCCTTCACATTTACATTGATTCTTATTTATAATGATTATAAAGTTCAAGACTTTCACCTCTGCATTCAAATGAAAGTAAAATATTATTTTGTCAGCTTCAAAGAAAATTCTTTTTTTTTTTTTTTAATATTTCTGAATCTTATGTGTTATTTAGTCATACTGGACCATCTAAGGGCTGTCATGCTCCTTACAAATCTCTGAATAAGGTAACTGAAATGTTACAAAAAACAGCTCTGCGATTTCAATATGTGCTATATTTCTCATCTTAAGAATTTTATTACAAAGGTCAGTACTGACTAAATAACTTGTAGAAATAAGGTGTTAATAGAAGTGCGCATGATTGCAGCAGCTCCGTCAAATCTAAGGCTGGAAAATTTGAGGGATAGCAATGATAGTTTGAATGACAGACAAGGGAGTTATTTTTAGTGTTACACTTATAAGTCTGAAATCATTCCTTTTTCTCAAATTGCAGTGTCTAACCTACGCTAATAAGCAAGACCTTTTATAATGACAAATCTGAGTATTAACAGAAAATTAGATACAAAAAATAGATGGATGCTGCCATATGCAAACTCTACTAATTGCTAGATACATGGTTTCAGAGAGCAAAGACAAGTATTTTCTGTAGTTTGGATTCACAAAAGGTGAACATTTCTGTTTCCTTATTAAAAACCTTAGGAGACCACAGTCACTTTTGATGATCTATGGATGGTCCAGACATGGAGTAGTGAAGCAAAATATTTGCCTGTGTCCATACCTCATTCTTCATGGACACTACTTTTTGATATTTTTGCATACTATGACTGAGAAATGAAAGACATAATTAATAGTTTGAAATGCCATGAGAAAATATATTTTTTATGACTAAAAGTTCGAAATAAAGAATGAGCGTTCTTTGGTGACGTCAAAGAAAAATAGAATGCAAAAGCATATTTTCCCTACTGAAATAAAGTTTCTATTTCTAAAAAAAAATATATATTTTAAAAAGTTAAAACACTGATTGTGTGAAATTAAAATTTAAGTTTCAGGTATATAATCTGTATGTCCATACATCTAGGTATATGAAAGCAATAAATGGTCAGAAATTTTATGGTTTTGGATGATGTATTGGATGTAAAAAAGTTGTCTTTCATACAAGATAACGAAAAAAGTTAAAAAAAAAAATAGATTGGAAATAGAGAGTATTTCACATACAAATACACTCTAAAAACAATAAAGCTGATTGAGCACTGTAAACAGCAGAAAATGTGCACTGCGATTTAATACTTCTCCTGGCAGTTTTACCCTCAGTCAGTTATATCAGCTTCCATCTGTAAATACCTACCCTTAACTGTATTTAAATACCATTTAGCTCAAAGAATCCACAAACACAGACAGGTACAAGCTATATGCCAGGCCCCATTGCAGCTGCTGTAAAATAGGGCCTTCTCTGGGGTAATTGCATCAACTGCCTTGTGGCACGCAACAATTTTAGGAGGAGAAGTAAAGTACAGGAATGAACATAACTGCAGCAGATCAGCGACATTTCCACAGCTGACAGGAAAGCTCACCAGCTTGGTGTCAGTACCTCTCTATACAGTGCTCATTTAGTAGTTACAGATTTCTGATCCATTTTTATGAACTTATAAGAGTGAGTGCAAACTGAGTCAAGTTTTTGCATAACCACTTGCCATAGCATTTTGCAAAGAAAGCCAATCCTCATACAGATAATGAAGAAATCTGAATGGCAGGTCACTTGTTCAGTGACTAGGAAAGAGCTCTTTTATAACTGGAAACAACCTTCCAGTAGCTGGAGTGCTGACAACAGAGCTGAAGAGGGACTTTTTACAAGGGCATGCAGTGATAGGACAAAGGGGAATGGCTCCAAACTGAAAGAAAGTAGGTATAGATTGGATATTATGTTGACTGCAAGGATGATGAGTCACTGGAACAGGCTGCCCAGAGAAGCTGTGGATGACCCATCCCTGGAAGAGTTTCAGGCCAGGTTGGATGGGGCTCTCAGCAACATGATCTAATGGAAGGTGTGCCTGCCCATGGCAGGGGACTTGGAAGTAGATGATCTTTAAGGTACCTTCCAACCCAAAACATTCTGGGATTCTCAGAATACTCTACATTGAAATGATGTGGTACATTAAAATGAAGGAGTTTAAATATGTGATTAAGAGATAGTGGGGGAAAAAACCTCACTGTAACTGAGTAATAACCAGATACACTTTTTTTATATCTGAAGAGTTATTCTGAAATATTAACAGGAATCATTTAAACAAGGAAATTTTGTAAGTATATGATTTACAGCAAAATTACAGATTCTTAAAATCTTTTCAAGGAGTAAAAAATCTTCAGAATATCTGCTAATGTTTTCTGTATACATAGTAAAGGTCTACAAAATGTGTATGCAAATGTATATCTCAGAGGTACCTTGCGTATTTGAGGAGAAAATGTATTGTGCATAGTATTTACAACAGAATGCCTTAAATTGCAGCCACTCCACACAGATCACAGATAGATAATTATATTACCCAGAATACTGCTATAGTATCAAGACATCATTCTTGTGTGTTATTTGAGTAGGATATCATGCTGTTCACACTCTACTTGTAATTGATGATGACAGTCATGAGACAGTGCTATATTTGATTTATACTATTCATTGAACTTGAAGATTTAGCTTGAATCTCCTGTCCAGTTTTTATAATCTTCTTTTAAGTGTAAAGCTCTTGGATATTGAAACCCTTACAACTATGACAACTGTGTGACTATAAAAACCTTAAAGATTAACATGTTAGATGAGTAAAAGAAGGATGTCAGGTACTCAAATTTCAAAGAGAAGGAATACAAAAATTAGTATGTTAGTTTAACTTTGGGCAGGGGTCAAAACAGAGGTTATTTTCAGTCTTTGGTGTAATTAATGATTTTTTGTTCTCATTTTTAGAAATAAGTGAATAATTCATTGGGGATTTACATCGGTCTTTGAGCAATGTCATGGCAGAAGTACGTTCTTTCAGAGGATCAGCTAGAGCACCTGACAGAACAGCTAATCTCTAAATGAAAGCAGTATATTTCAATCGTCTCTTTCAGAAAGTTTCTTATCATTCACTCAGTAATTATCATAATTTGAAAAAAAGATGCAAGTCCTTTGAAAATATGACTCATCAGGAACTTGTTAGTTCATGTTAAAATATATCGAACACATACAGGGTACATATTAATATCTCAGTTTCAATCTCACACAAATATCTCTTTAATATCCAACTAGTTATGCAGGTAAGAAAAGCTGGAATTATTCCAAATCTAACAGTTTAGTCATGTAGCGGGTTTGGTTTGCAAACCGGGCGGAAACACCAATTTAGTGTAGTGGTTTGATCACATGCTTTTCACTTTGTGAGATAAGGATGAAAAGAAATGCAAAGCAGGCCTAAAACTTTAAAGAATATAAAGAAGTTTATTACTAACAGAATTAAAAGTAACAAGAAATAAAAAGAAGTGAAAGCAAAACCCTCTTCCCTCCAGCTCTCTCCAAGCAAAAACTCCCC
>VZTE01003146.1:277992-295312 GCA_013397775.1 Eulacestoma nigropectus | reverse complement strand
GACCGTGCAGCCTCCATGTTCTTCTCCCTCACGTCTTTTCCCCGCAGGCTGCGCTGCTGTTCAGTTCGGTGCGAGCTGTGCAGGCTGGAAAAGGAGGCTCCGCTGGTCCCGCTGGGTCTGCGCGGGCTGCAGGAGGGGGAGAGGAGGCTCCCCCCGGGCTGCATGAAGGGGGAGGGGAAGCCCCTCCTGATTCAGAAGCCGAGCTGGGTGAATTCGGCTATCGGGCAGCCCATAGTTAGTTTAGCTGCTTGCGGCTCTGAGGGAAGGGAGAGGGGTGACGGGGGGCAGGCAGGAGCCCGGGCCGGGCCCGGAGGCCGCCCGGGGCTCGGAAGCCCCCGCTTCTCCCTCAGGAGACCGGGAACCAGAGAGGAACTTCCCACCCTTGCACGGGGTTTAAATATGCAAAATTCACAAAAGCGCATTGGCTTAAAAGCTTGTCAATCAACTCAGTTTCAACCCATGACAAGTCATAAAAACATGGGTTTTCAAAATCTTTCAAAGGTTCATTGCTGAAAAGTTTTCAAGAATTTATAACATCAATTAGTAATAAAGATATTTATGAGTTAATAACTGTCCACATACAAGAAACAAAGACCAGAAGAAAACTTCAGAGTATTCAAACAGTCGGATTTTATGTATAAAAGACATCACCAGCATAATATCAAAAAGTTCTGTTGTGAAAACTGAGCTTTATAATAAACACCTATGTGATCCAGAATAAGTTGTGAATGTTGACATCTAAATATTTTCTAATGATGAAAAAATACTTGAAATAATACAATTTTTACAATTAAAATAAAAAAAAAAAAACATGCAAAGATAAGATGCTGTTAGAAACTATTTCTTGATTCTATTGGCACCAAAAAAACCCAACAACATCTAATGAAAAGAAACATACATGAAAAATATTTAAAAATTTTGGCTATAGACACAGACAGATAGCATAGGCCTAATTCAATTATTGGGGCCTGGAAAATATGTTTTGGAGTTATTCTCCATAGGTTGTTGAAAAAAAAGTACTGCTGAGAGCTAAACAATAATAATGATAAAGAATGCTAGGAATGCTTTTGAAGGAATTTGTAAAGTGCCACTATAGCACTTACAAATTTATATTGTGGCCATACTTGAAAGCCATATTTATGCAGGCTGATCACCTAAAAAAGACAATTCAGTAGAACAAACAGGGAACAGAGAAGGACAAGATTATTAAAAGTATAATAAAGCTTTCACAAGAGAAGTTTTTTTAGCCTGGAACATAAGGAGGCTTACTGAAAGGTATGCAAAACCCTGCCAATCAGGAAACAGTGGCTGAGGAACAATTTCTATTTCTCATAACAGAGAAGCTAGGGGAAAAGAGAGAAGTTTATCAGTGGTTTAGAAACAAGCAAAAGGACTTTTTTTTTTTTTTTTACTTAAAAAAACCCCTAAAATACTTCATGGGGAATACTTCCAGGAAAATAAATGTTATTTTCCAGATGGAATGCCAAAGTTCCTAAATGATCAGTCAAGAAAATTCAGATGAGTGATCTCCCTGGAATTTCTCTCAGCTTTGTTTTTTTCTCTAAGATTCTTATTATAAGCCATTACAGGAGATAAGGTCTTAGACTAAATGGTTCGTCTCTGTGTATCTCTGTGTATTCCTAGAGTCATAACCTTGAATATTATTTTTCTGGATTGATAAAGATTATCTTGGGAGTAATCATAAATCCTCTTCAAACACTTTTTAAACTCTTTCTCCTATCTCAATCTGACTGGTAGCATTTTTTACCTAGGAAAACTAATGTTACACACGGTTACAGAGAATTCCACTTAGTTAAGAATTGGAAATCAGGTAAGAAAGGGAAGACTAAGTGTCCACCATTCCTAAGTGTACACCCTTCAGTTCATTTCTAGGTCTGGACAACAGCAAACTCAGGTCTCACTAAAAGTTATTAGTACTGTGTTATAATACTGAATTATACAGAGTGTGTAGAGTTGGAAGGGGCCACTGAGACCATCTAGTTCAACTCCCTGCTAAAGCAGGGATTATGTTTAAGAGCCTCATGCATGCAATAAGAAATTTGGATCTACAAGGCTTGCACAATCAGAGAATCTAGACTTCCTATTCCCCAGGATTCCCAATAATTTTTTTATAACTATGTATGAAGTACAATATAACTTTGCACTTTCATGTGGTGTTAAATTGTCATAAACACGCTTATTTTCAAAATGTTGCATCACTTTCTAGTGGCTAATGAATAAATGTCATATTCTTTTATGTAACAAATTAAATTTCAATTAGTAAATTGAGTCAAGAAGAGCTGACATTCAGTGTGGTACCTTTTCCTATCTATATAAATCCATCATACAAAGGATTTCTGTGAAACCTAAACTGAAAAAAGGTAAGGGAATTGTTCTGTTATCACAATAGTGAGTATATAAAATTAGAAATTTTAAAAACTACTCACCCATTACAAAGGTAAGGTGCTCTTTTCCTTATAGAAGCTGAGTTCAATGAGCTTTGTATTACAGCTTTGCAAAATTTGTGGCAAATTACAGGAAATTATCTAAATTTTGATATGATGACATTACACAGAAGAGAATAATATTAATATCCTTTCCATGGTCCATCTCTAGACATGATAAAAGGTGGGATAAAAGCAAGAATTAGCTGTGGACATATTGAAAAATCGTCATTACTATCTCACATTTTTCATGCAGAGGAAGCACTTTCCTGTGCTCTGCCTTGTCTCCTTTATTCATTCTCTCAGGCATATATCCTCAAAGCCACCAGTTGCATGTTAATTCACTACCACTTTCACTTGTGGCAATTTTTTTGCTCGTCACTTTTAAAATTTCAACAAGTCCTGACCAAACATAAAGTGATGACATTTGTCACCAAAAACTAAAATGGATCATTCAAAAATGAGCATCCTCTCCTGATAAACATTGGAAGATCACACTGACTTGAAGACTGGTAAAGCTCAAAACACTTGGACTTGAAAAAGAAAACCAAAAGATATAAGAATTTGCATCAAATAGTTCTTTGATGTAGAAAAATCTTCGTGGAGTTTTTTTTCATCACTATTCTCCCACTTACCTGGGCGTTACATTACTTTTATAATAAAAGGAGATAGTGAAAGGCAGTGGGCACATCATAGGACAGTACGTGTTGCAGAATTATTTTCTGTATAGTGACAACAGTTACATTTGATGTAATACTTTTTCTTTGATAAAACAGAACTGTCGCCATAGTATGAAGTAGATTCTTTGTTAGAAACTGATTATGAAGCTGATGTGCTGAGGCTTGAGCAGAAGGCCTCAGCCAGAGTTGACTTACAAGATGAATCCTGGGCACAGTGTGAACACCATCAGTATTATTTAGCTAAAAATAGATGAGAAAAACGCTTATGCTAGCTCTGTTTAACCTTGTGTAGTTATCTGTAAGAAATGCATCATTTTAAGAAACTTTCCCAGCTGACATGAATAGAGAGTTGTTTGTGGGGTATTTTAGGGGAAAACCCTCCCAGCTGAGGCCTGGGCCCTGGCCAAGCCCTGGCCCCTGCTGGTCGGGACATGCGCCATCAGATCCAGGACGTTCTGTGCTACAAATATAATCACGTCACTTTGACTTACTGATTTGGGCCTATAAAAGCTGGACTCACTTTCAGGGCAAATTTGGAGATCTCACCTACGGATGGACGCACCACATAGGATTTTCCCAATTGCCAGGAAGGGTTCTCCAGGCCCTCGTTGCGAAACGGGGCTCCCTAGTGACTGCAGACTCTGGATGATGGTAAAGTATTTAGGCAATTGGTGATGGATCTTTCTCAATCACTATCCTTTCTCTCACATAGCAATGATGAGGTCCATCACCTTGCTTACTTTTGCTTGTTGCTAAAGCCAAGGGCGTAGTTTTATTGAATGTATCATTTTACTTTTGTGTTGCCTTTATATTCATAGTAAAATAAGACCATTCTTTGCATTGGTGTCTGTGTTCTTTAAATCGCCCCCATCAATTGGCAGATCAGAAGCTGAACTAGGGGTTTTTTTCTATTTTCATAACATTAGAGTTCCTAGACTACTCGAAAATTGTCTTTTGTATTTAAGTTTAGATTTCCCAACAAATATATCCCTAAATCCTAACTTGTCTTAAAACATTAGTGCAAAGGAGTGGTAAAATAAAAATAACTCTAATCAATAGAACAAAACCCGGAGATGGACTAGAAAATGGATGAAATTTTGGAAAATAAAATCCTTGTACAACATTGAGACCAAAATTAGAAGGATTTGGTGTATTTAAAGAGAATATTAAGGTAAAAATTGCAGTCTTAAATTAGTATGTTAGAATAACACAGGTGATGAAGTGAAGAGACAACAGAAGAGCAAAGTTGGGCCATTCTGCTCTTTTTCTCCTTTAGCGGAAGCACTGAGCTCCTGAACTGATGACTGTTCATAAATATCTGCAATACAGTTGGTCCCAGTACCAAGTATGACAGCTTTCAATAAAACATTCATTGTGATGCTTTGAGGTCTTCAGAGGTACATAAAATAGTTCCCAAACTGCACATTACATGCACTTTTTCATTATACACTGCACAAAATGTCCTTGACATTCAAGAGTTTGCCATACATATTTTAACATGCATCACTCCAGGGTGTATTTGAAAATACCCTCCACTTGCCTTTAATAATAATGACTTGTCAAGTAGAATCCGGATCTTGGTTAATCTAACATAATACGGACTTGATGCTTTTTATTAACTGTCAAATGGAGCCCAATAGCAGTCAGAAACATTTTTCCCTTCCGTCATGCGTTTGTTTCCAGCGTGTTTCACTTCTGACCACTAATGTAAAAGGTTAATAAAGTGCAGTATTAAATGTCATTAATATTCAATATGCATGGCAAGTGAATAATTTTGCAGATCTTTTATTTTAAAGATGTTGAGATGTTAATGTGGCTATTCTGCAGCCTTGCAGAAGTGTACCGTGCTGCATACATTTGCAATTTGGCTGTGAAGACTCTGCCACATTAGACTCTCTGAACCTTTATTAAAATTCACGTGACTGCTTCATAAATCTGAAGGTTTTATCTTGCTTCCAGGTCTATCACCTTCCCTCCTACTTTTCTCTTCTTGCTATCACAAATTATGATTAATCTAATATACTTTCATAAACATTTTATGCTATGTCAATCATAAAGTGATCATAGAAAGCAAAAAGAAGGTCAGATTTTCAAATATCTATTTACTGTCACTATGAAGCTCATTATCAATTCTTGTTTTTCTCCATATTGTTATGCTTCTCAAACAAAGAAACCAAGTCAAGCCCCCTTATTGCTATAAACAAATTGCCTAAGCAACAGTCAAGTTTATTAAAAATTCAAAGAAGGCCAGAGATATGGCTGATGTAATTATCATAGATCTGCTGTGATAACAGCACAAAAATATTCTACTGAAAACTGTTCTGCCTTTGTTAGTGACTTTGGCAAATCAATTTGATAAAAAAAAAAAATCTTAGAATGAGATATGAAGTAGTATAAAAGGCTGATCTAGACATTATTTATGTGTTCTTCAAACATACTTATTGTAAAATATTTCTTCATAATTTTTTCCTATAACTGTTAACTTTCTAGAGCCTCAAATGCCTCCACTAACCAGGATAAAGGCAATGCTATTATGTTCAACACATTAAGCTATTACTTACATGCCTGCCTATATGTCTTCTTTAAGAAATATATCCAGATTTTAGCTCAAACCAAAATATTTTTGCTTACCTTTTAAAGTAAACCACTTAATTTGAAATTGTAAACTGACACAAAAGTTCCTATCAGCCTAATCAGTAATAAAATTCATTACCTTGTAAACCTGAACATGTCAGACATGAGCCTTAGCATATGTCAATATTGCTACACAGCATCTCTCAGTTATCTCTTCTAACACTGACCACCACTAGGGAAATAACTTTCCAGTTACTCAGTGTCCAACCTACACTATTAGTCAGTGTTATTGCTTATTCTATAGGTAGAATACAAGTCTACCTACTTGTACCTTTTTACTTTCAGAAATGTGAAAATCAGAGTTTCAAACAGCAATTTGAAGGTTGACTTAGAAAGCTAACCGTTGTGTTCTGCTTATGACTAGAAGCAAATATCAACCATTAGTGTGTTGTCTGTGTGAGAATCCGACAGATGAGATGTACTGATTCCTTTCAGTGTACTGCACGCTTAAACAGAAAAAGGAAACCTAATGCTTTTTGTGGGTTTTTAAAGTATCAGTTAGGATGAGGAGAAATGAATGATGATGTTGTAAAGGACTGTGTGAAGCCAGTTTAACTTTAGGCTGTTTCTGAGCTATTCAGAAATTTTGTTTGTTCTTGTGGAAGTTCCTCAGAAGACAGAACAAAAACATTAATGTCCTTCCTCTTCCCTGAGAGGAAGTTTAATCATTTAAAAGTCCAAAATATTTGTGGCTTAGTTACAATCCAGTGTTTAGTTAAAACTAGGTTGACAGATCAAACTTGCAGTATGAAGGCAAGCTCTACTGATGAGTGACACTTCCAGCCCAGGTGATCCTGAGCAAGCTCTTACCTTAATGAAGTTCCTACTCCTATTTGCTGCTATCTTCTGTGAAGATAATATGAATTACTTAACCCCTGAGAATGCACACAACAATGTGCCATTTTCTGGCATACAAAACCTTGGTATTGCCAGTAGACCTTGTTGCACTTCTACACTGTTTTTTACATTTTGAAACTACTAATTTAAAAATTTTACCTATTTTTCTTAAGTATCTCAAAAATAGTTCTTTAGAGAAAACTATTACCAATAATATATTCACAGATATTAATTGTTTATGAATAATAAAAATTTACCTATTTCACATGGCCATTCCATCAGCTAATTATATATGAAAACTTATTTGCTCATTGAATTACTGGTTGCCAAAGAGCACTTTTGGCAAACATAGCATCTTAACACTGCCAATTACTTTCTTTCATATACCATATGGAAAAGAAAATCCTGGATTAATGTTTGGAAAAGATGCAATAATTACTTTGTTACGAGTTGGGGCTGTTGCATCTTATCATATCCTATTGTGTTGTTAATTGGTTTTTACCAGCACAAAGAAATCTAATCATACAATGTGCTCCAAATGCAGGATATTCCATACATTTGGTTTCATATTATGACAGAAATTGACTTTTGATGATAATATGCACAGAATGTGTTGCCAGCTTGTATTATTAGGACCTATCTCAGTGCTAATGTCTTCAAAATGAAAAATAAGGCAGGAATCCTTTCATTGGGTACTAACCATGTTAAAAGTGACACAGGGAAAATAAGAACAGTAATGAAAGGAACAATAAATAGTACAGAACTTGTAGAAATGGATGAAAGATATTTAAAGTTTTACTAAACATATTTTTTTGTCCTATTAGTATGCTTTTGTCCATCCATCGGCATCATTAATCTATTTTAAATTTCTGGTTTTAATAGAGCATGTGTATATTTTAAAATAAAATATAAGGATTTTGTTGAAAGAATACTAAGGATGTTATGTCTTTTACTACATTATTAAATGTCAACTTTCATTTTCCTCCTGTGATGATGGGACTACTGTACTGTCGGGCCAAAGCTGGGTGATACGTAACTCAGAAGGGGTATAGTGGGAGACTGTGTGACACTTCTGAGAGCTTCTTTGTGGTTCCACTACGCAACATACATGAAATCTCCAATAGCTGAAGAGACGGAGCAGGTAAATGTTCTGCAAAATTCATCATATTCTTGTAACCGTCACTAGAACAGAATATTCTGCTATTTGAATACAGAGCAGCTCCTTGAAGTAAGTGGATTTATTTTGCTGAACTGCAAGGGATTTACTCAATATTTAGAGCAGCAAAATAGGAAAAAAGATCTGACCTCTTATTCAGCACTAGGGATTTTTAGCTTCTAAGTTTAATCTAAATTCTTTTTTATTCACTGAATTTACTTTTTTTTTTATGTATTTGTGAAAAATATGCATACCAACACTTCAGAAAAGAGCTGAAGTTGCTGGCATAATCAAAAAAACCCAACTATTCACTTCCCCCATTGCCACTTATTTCATTCTAAATGGGCACTATGCAGGGTGAGGCAAAATCCTTCAGTGATAAATAAATGGATAGACTTTAAAAAATGAAATAAATAGGGAATTGCTTAAAACAAAACTGTATTTGTACACAACTTTAATTAAAAATAAAAATATTTTTTAAATAGTAACATTTTTATATTGGCCATAAGATGCTCCAAAATGAACTCTCAGTGGAGGCAATTCATGCCTTGTTGCATTGATGGTGACATCCTTCAGCCTCATGGCTAACAGGAGCACACTAACTGTGAATTAATGCCGTACAGTTTATGCCTTACCATACCTTATTGCTTAATTAAAATGAACCAGTTTATTAAACTGGATAGATGAAACTTCACCCCCTACATGCCTGAATGAGTCTTTGAGCAGCACAAAAGTCGCTTTCAACTTTCCTCATGTCAAGCCTCTCACAGTAACTATTCACTGTGAGAGATTTGTTGACTGTTCCTGAATACAAGTCACTGCTTTCGTGCTGTGGCAATCCATGTATTTGCAGGATAATGAGTTGTGGGAATGCCTAGATTCTGCACCCCTACCTTTGCTTTTAGCTGTCCTCCTGCCATAATAAAACAACTTTTTGGAAATATATCCTAAATAGCTATTTCTGAAACAACAATACACTTTACTTTCAGTACTTTGAATGCAACAACACTGTCAAAGACAGTGCTCACAGAGCCACGGGTTTCAAAAGAAACATTTCCTCACAGAATTGCTTAGGCAATCTTCATTTGAAGCTGGAAGACAAAACCTAGATGTGGCAATAATGTTAATGCATTTGCTACAGAATTATTCCGAATCTCACACAGGGTGAGTTGATACCAGAAAATGGTAGACTTGAAATATTAATGAGGTTCAAAGATAAATTCATGTAATTAATAAAGACATAGCTTACTGCTAGTGACATGGCCTTGTCATGTTTTAATAATTTTAAAAGCTTATATGGCCTATAATTACGTTATTCCAAACCTGATTCATTGATCATATAGATTTTGTTCCACTTACATTTAAAGGATTGTTTTTCCTAAATTACTGGTTTTTTTCAACACCATCTCTTTTTTCAAGATATTACTTCATACAAATTATGTTTCCTATCCTATCTCTTTCTTTAGCGCTCTTTCCCTCAGCCTCCTAGAAACAAGAAAGCTTTGCTGCAGTGCTATCTACAACTGGGGAAACTGGTCACAGTATTTGATAATACCTGTATCCTTCCATTCTTCCCAAGTTTCTCAGTTAATTTTTCTTATTTGGCAGACAGCTACCGGCAGGTACCTATCTAGAAACTGAACTACAGACAGCAGGGGTGGACACAGATATTCACTCAAGTGAGGTTATTACCCAAGTGGTAATAAAAATTACCACAGTTTTCATTTTAATCTTTGAAACTTACAGCTTCTTCAGTATAAACATAATTTTCATCTTCCTTAAATGAAAGGGTTATCCACTTCAACGAGATTCCAAGATGGTAGATTAATTTCCATTGTTATTGCTTCAGTAGGATACTTATCATTACTTTTATAAAATTATGACCTCTGCTTTTTCTTCTGTTTTTATCCTTCTAAATGTCCATTTCTGTCACTAAATAATGCTTTGAGTACATTATCAAACCTTTTTGTAATGATTCACGCAGAGTAGAGATATATTTTTTTACTGATTTACCTAATCAGTATCACACTTTTTAATTTTCCTAAATCATTACCATTGTTATGTGTCAGAATACTTCTGGGGCCAGTGAATTCAGCTAACAATTAAAAAAATGCAATGATTCCTTTCTGTCCAAAATATTCACTGCAATGTGTAGACAGGCATTCGATATTATAAATGGCTTTTCTTAATACATACTATGGCCTTAACTAATATAGGAGTGCTCAAAATAGAATACTTAGTCATATTTGTGGGTATGCAAAGGGCACAGTATGAAAATAATTGGATTTGAAAAAAGGTCTCTGGAAGGTCACAGCTACTGATGGTGCTTCATATAAAATTTACATGCTAAAAATTGTAATTATAATTTGGGCAGATACTAACATGTAGAGTGCAGGCTGATGCTGGCTACAGCTTCCTCTTCTAAATCTGTTTCCAGTTGCTGACGATATTGCTAAACGTTAGACATTTGGAGTGAATGCATGCTGCACCACCTTGATTATAAATTTTCACATAAAAGGATCCACAGGCTACAGAAATGTATATAGAGGGGAAAATAGAAAAAAAAAGGAAGAAAAAAAAGTTTGTGTAAAAAAGATGAGTTAAGAATGCTTCTTCTTAAGAGACAGTAATGTATCTATAATTTTGGACAAGGATGTCAGTAAACAGTTTTTCAGCTTTCTGCCACTTTTATTTATTAAGAAAAAAAAAGGCAGACCACACTTCCATCACAAATTTCAAATCCGATGACATTATTGACATGCATTCAGTACAGACCTGTAAAAGATTTACTGCTGAACTCTGAAGCTGAGTTGCATTTCACCCAGAGAGGACACACAGTTTTTATTTTCTGAACAACTCTGAGCCCCCAAAGAAGTAATCAGCCATAGCCAGAACTGACCTGAACTTGTACTGCTTCACGCGACAGACTAATGAGCACAGACCTAAAAATGAGATGCATGTTTCTTCGTGATTTATTCCCTTCCTGAAAGCTTCAGGAGAGTGAGGAGCGAATGAAAACAAAGATGATAGAGAAGTTGTGGGAGAAATGAGAGTGTGGTGAATAAGAAGTGGGTATAAGAAGAACCATAACCTGAGAGAGAAGCAGAATGGCTGAATCAGTAGGGAGGAAAGCTATTTGCTGATAGGGAATTCAGAGATGCATTAGTATTGGATAAGAGAAGAATTATTATCCCAGGGTTCAAGAGCATGACAGAAAAAAAGGTTGAGGGAAAATAGGATTTTATGAAGATAAAACAAGAAGAGTAGGGGCAGAAATATGTTTTGGGTTTTGTTTCTCATTTGGCATAGTCTCACCTGCAGCTGTAACCGACTGCAAAGTTGTGAGATCTTACATTAATTTTCTGACAGAGAAGGCTCTCTAACAAAATACATTCCTCTCTGAGTACGATTTCCAAATAAAAATCATGCTCTGGTATGATTTTTTCATTTATTGTAAAAGTTTTATAGTTTTTAAAGGAAATTGCATCCAAGAATCATGTAAATAATTTTAAAGTCGACCTTGAATTTTATAATATTATCAGTAACATTTTCAGCACTGCATTACTACTGGAAACTGTCTCCAATCATGTATTATTAGCATATTCTGAAAGACAGAGAAGCTCTCTTCAAAGGTCACAGCTTCTCAATTCAAAAGGAACTGGGGGGAAGAAAAAACAAAACAAAAGGATGATGATAAAAAAAGAAAGATGAAAAGGAGAGAACTTAAGCAGCAGAAGCTAATCTTTGGGTGAGAAGAGAATTAAATTCACACTGAAATCTTGAACAATTTTTGGAGTGGTTTAAGTGACATTTGGTCTACTGACAATGTTAAAAGACAAGAAAAATTTCATTTCCATTTGGTGTAAGCAAGGAATTTCAACAAAATGTCTGGGCATGCTTTTGAATTTCAATAATTATTCAGGGGCATCTTTGTTTTAAAAAAAGTCTTTTGCACATAAATAAGTAATATTTTACAGAGGGAAGTGGATTCTATTTGAAATACATAGGGTATACTAATTACGGAGTGTGGTGCGCTTTGTCTCATAGTTTGTTCTTTTTCCTGTGACTGAAACTGTGGCAATTTGTTGAAATACTTCTGTTTCCTTTTCAGTAGTTCATCAAAATAAGGAATGCTTAGACTCCAGATACCTAACTATTTTTTAGTCTTGTTTATAACATAGGTTTGCAAAAGTGTAGCAATTTTAGTGTTCCTCTGAAATCAAAGTTAAAAAACACTGCCTTTTGGCAACATTTAAGCATTCCTCCAGCAGTAGGAACATGTGTGTTGCAGTTAGCAGTCCTAGGAAATATTTCAAGTTTGGCATCACTGTCGAGGCACTCAGCCAATCACTTTCTAACCTGAAGGTACAAACAGACAGACTACAGAGGGGGTTTACAGAAGTGCTTGAACCTCAATAGAGTAGGTGACAACAGATATAGCAGAAAACAGATATATGTGGAACAAAGGGAAAGCTGCTGCTCATTTATCTGTCTCAAGGAAAGATTATTATAGATCAGTGGTTCCTTTTGCTTTCCCATTTTTCTGTAATCATTACATATCATTGGGAAAAAAAAGAGGAATAGCAAATTCTTAGGTATTCCTTTACTGCATAGTTCACAGAGAGGATTTCTTGTAGCATTTGGAAGAGCATTTCCTTCATACAATATAAAAGATGAATGATAAACTGTGATTAGAATGAAAATAATGTTCTCTAACGATTTTGAAGTCAAGCAGCTAATAAGAAAAGTGACTGGTAATTCATTATGATTTTCATGTCTATCAATAAGATACCTGAAGCAAGAGAATCTCATAACATTGTATAGCCACCTTTGTTTCACTAACTGAATCTACTTTGTGGATAATTATGTAAAAGACAATGAGTCTTTTACCAAACTGATTTTCCTAGTGGATTACAGAAAAATAGGTGCAAGTTTGTTTTCAGATGAAAAGTATTCTGTTGGGGTTCTTTCCTCCTTGAATATTGTTAATTATGCTGTGAGTCGCAGGCATGCAGAAGGGGGAATTCCATTATTGTGCTGAAAATACTCTAAATATGATTTTCTAGCAACATGTTAGGTAAGTCCACAGGAAGAAGTCTCATTCAGGTTATCCTATACCTGGTAGTCCTATTATTGAGGGGTTTTGTACAGATGTTTTATTTTACAGGGAAGACATATTTCATTAATCTGAAGCTTCATCATCGATATTGTGGTGGGTTGACCTTCTCCAGCTGTCAGAGATGTCCATTCAGACATTCTCTCCCTTTCCCTCCTCAACTAAGCTCACAAGCCAAGATAAAGACAGGGAAATCACTTACTGATTAATATTAGGGGATTTTTTACTCTACAGGGCATACACTTTCTCAGAAGTCACTCCTCATGGCTGCGGGACTCAGCTGTGCCCTGTGGTGGGTGTGTTGGACCAAGCTGGAAATGGCTATGTAAGGTTCAGGGAAGCCCCAGCCTCTTTTCACAAAGTCTGCCCTGCAGTCCCCCTGCTGCCAGAACATGGGCCCCTGCAAACCCACAGAGACATTTTCTGTACCATTTTGAAAAAAATAAAACCCTATATCTTTGCTTAATATACTAATAAATATTCAATGTAACAAACTACAAATAACTAATAGCATATGTGAGAAAGGACAGCTTGTTACGGCTTTATGTAGAATAGTAAAGAAAGATCAAACAAAAGTCTATTACATTCAAAGGTGGCAAGGATTTTAAATATTTAAATCAAGTAGTTCAAGAATATAATTAATCCTTAGCAGGAAATAGCTTGATACATTAATTTAAAACCAAGAAAGAGGATACAGAATAATAGCAGAAGTTCCTTTGGACAATCTCTTTTTGCTTGTTTCACATCTTAGTACAGTCAAGAAAATGATACTTGCCATGAAAGGTTTGGTAACAACCAAATCCGCCACATCCTGGTGGATGGAAAAAAAACAAAGAAACTATGAGCAAGGCATGAGAAACTATAGGAGGTCCTGCGAGATGAACAAGTGCAATTAGGTTGTCAGTAACACCTAGATGAAAATTAATATCAGCTCTCTTACTATGAACTAAACCTGTGGGACCCTACCTAATCTGAAAACAGAGGCCTGCAAAATTAGGGCACACAGAGGTCAGAAGAAGGTGAATACTAACAGTGTTAAAACACAAGCAAAAAATTTCTTCATGACAGGATGAGGAACAATGGCCATAAACCACAGGTTTCATCTCAACATGAGGAAGAACTGCTCTATGTTCTGAGTGGCAGAGCACTGGAACAGGCTGCTCAGGGAAGTCATTGAGTCTCCCTGCCTGGACACATTCAAAATCTACCTGGACACATTCCTGCGTCACCTTCTCTGGGTGACCCTGCCTTGTAAAGTGGGTTGGACCTCCAGAGGTCTCTTCCAAATCTAATGATTCTGAGATTCTATGATTTTTTTACAAAGAAAACACTGCAGGCTTAAATGGAGCTGACATGCAGACATTATTTTGTTTTGTCATAAACAGATCTGCCATTGAAGTCCAACAGACTTCCAAAGAAATCCAAATGAATATCATATATTTGTAAAATTGCAGAACTACCTGATCACATGGACATCAGGTAAAAGAATGGTACCTGGATGATTTTTCTATAGTAACCATCCAGAATTATTATCTTCAAATATGCTTTGATGGAACTAGAGATTTTTAGGATAGGGAAATTCAGCAGGTACCATAACACAAACCTTTGTGTCAAGACCATTGTTTGGAGTGAATCTGTCCCTTCCAGCTATTAATCCTCTTATTCTACAAAATCCTACTCTAAAAATGTTCTTTTTTTAATCTTGCCTCCTTGTTCCCTTGCTGTCTTTCCTATTGTATTGGAGTCCTCAATTGTGGCATTGTAAATTTTCATCTTCTTTATTATAGAAATAGTGCATAGCCTGCCCATGAAAAATTCAATAACCATTTTACATAGAGAAACAGCTAAAAAAAATTCTGAATTTACTCATATAGAGTTGCCTGCAAATGGAGAGAATATTTTATACAGTTAAATTGACCATATTTTAGGCTGCTAATGTGTTACAAGTAGTGACTTATAGTCTGTCTTGTATCAGCCTAACTCTTACTCCATTTTAGGTTAATCTATATTATTAGCTTTTCTTATTTAACAATACTAATACGTGATCATACTCCCAGCAATTTTACAATTTAAGGTTTAAAAAACTACTATTTAACTTCTTTTTATTCTCGATTTTTAATATTCGGCACA
This sequence comes from Eulacestoma nigropectus, assembly GCA_013397775.1. NCBI lineage: Eukaryota > Metazoa > Chordata > Aves > Passeriformes > Eulacestoma > Eulacestoma nigropectus. Next base: position 280,315 of record VZTE01003146.1, on the reverse strand, counting down.
TCAGTAATGAATTTCAAATTTTAAAATTAAATATATTCTGTTTATGGGGATCTATTGTCCATATAGTCCATAGCAGTTGCAGTATTTTTAAACTGAAAACTACTGATTTCATTTTACTTCTGAATAGATTTAATTCTGTTTTCTGATAGTTCTCAGTAATCATATCTAAAGCAAGTAAAGCTAGATCCTAAGTTTAGAACTTCAGGCTTTACCCTTATGTCAATGCCACTATCTTAAGTGTTACTGGTTGAGAGACAACCTGTGTGTTTTAAACTTAACAAAATTTCTGGGGTGAAAATTTGTTAGTCATGGCACTTATGAAGCACCTTGATTAGGTGTCAGATCTGTTTTTCCCCTCCACATGAATAAAAGCAAACTTTTCCCACAGTACTGTAAATCATGTGAAAGCAACTGGCATGAAAATGTGGGGTCACAGTCTCTTTTACAGCACTGGTGCTAATAAATGGCAAGTGCTTACCCACAGGACAACAATTCACAGCAATTTCTTTTTACTGCAACTGGTACTTGTGACTGCAAGGTGAGAGACTGTGAATGTGCAGAGCATTTGAAGCCTTGAGTATCTTGTTTATTACCCCAGAATTTTAACTGTTAGCATTACAGACAGGCTTACATGTTTTTAGCATGATATTTTAAGGTAAAAGCTGTGTCAAGTTTCATTCATGAAGAAAGGCTTTTTGCAAATGTATTCTGTTTGTGCATTTTTTAAAAGAAATTCCCTTAAATTACTTGAGTTTGACCAGTAGGGTAAATTATTTTTGGTAAAAGAAGAATAATTACCTATCCAAATGTCTATGACCATAAATTATTTTTAGACTCAACATGCTAAGGATGAAGAATATAATTTAATACACACAGTTTATCTCCTCATCACAAAAATGATACAATTCTTCTACTTTATGATGCCTGTGTCTAAAACTAAGTAGGTCCAACTTACTGCTCTTAAACCTTTCTTCTTTCCCAGCCAAAATATACTTAACAAAAAAAAAAAAAAATCTTCCAAATACAGGGTTAGTACTTAACACTTATCAAAAGTCCTAGGGTAAATTAATATAATGGAAGTACATTTAAAACTAGTTATCACTGTCTAACAATTATATAAAATTGTCAGGAGTATTATGGTAGTAATGGAACAATCACTAAATACTGACATCCTTATTTTAAAGTATGGAGAGTAAGGCTTTTTTTTTTTTTAAATGCAAAAATCCTTTTATTTGTTCCTTAAGTGAATATATCAAGCCAACACTTCTGTTCTCTCTCTTGTCAGGGTTTTTTGAAAGTGTGTTTCTTCTAGCCTATTACTGTATAAAATGCAACAGGAGTGATCAGCTGATATATCAGCAAGACAAAACACTTTGTATATAAAATTGTTTCAATCAACACCGCTGAAAGGTATTGAGCTTATAATACTACAAACTTTGATGAGTTAGTGAACCTGTGCAATATTAATAAATGAGCAGTTTGGTGGGGAAATATTGCTTTAAATGAAATACGAATGCATTACTTGTGCGTGAGAGCAACAATTAAGATTTACTTGCACGTTTACAGATAATAAATCTATAATAAACTTGAGATCAAATTAAAAACATGAGATTAAAATGTTCAGTACTACTTTGTATTTTGCAGATCAGTTTTGCTGCTGTCTTGTACTCAGAAGTCTCAAGGTCTTAAACACTGGCTATGATAAATGTGTAACATTAATTTTTCAGGCTACTGTAATATATTTCATTTGTCCTAAATATCTTTTGAGGTGTTGAGAAACAGAAGAACCAAACAAAACCAGAACAAAAACATACCAGATGTCTATGGAAAAAAAAAAAATTAATTACACAGCAAACATAAATTAAAATATTTCCATTTGACAGTAATCTTCAATGAATAAAATATATCCTTCACCAGAGATTGCTATGACTCTTCCGCATATATGAACTTTATAATCAATCCATAAAATAACTTCACTGGCATAAATATTTTATTTTTTCTCTGATGATGATTTATTTATGGCTCTGATTTTCAATCATATATATGACATGAAATGTCCACTCCACCGTTACTGCATTTGGGGGGGTTTTGTATTAACTCTGTGGCTAATAAGTCCGTAAGTTTACAAATGACTGCACAAGTGTCTTGGGGTGACTTTATGATGTGTATCCCATGTCGCCTGCTCTATGCCCAGACCTGAACCCCGCAGCTTTAGGAGAGAGGGGGGAGGAAGGCGATGGAATTCCTTCGGCGCTATATTCAAAACAGAGACAGCTACTCCTCTGCGTGCTTCTACGGCGGCAAGAGCGGAGGAAGCACCCTT
>VZTE01003146.1:257411-277911 GCA_013397775.1 Eulacestoma nigropectus | reverse complement strand
GAGAGAGACAGAGAGTTAAAACTCTTTGCTGTTTAGCCGGCTCGCTAGCTGAGGCACGAACTTTCCTTGGGCTGTTCTGCTCCGGTCCGGCTCACCAGCACCGGGAGGCCCACGCCACGGCCTGCAGGGGCCGCACCCCAGCTCCGGAGAGGAAGGACCTTGAATTTCACCAGGTTCTCTGCACAGCGAGAGCTTTTACTATTTAGCGTTATTGGTTTTTTTTTNTTGGTTTTTTTTTTTTTTTTTCTGTGTGTTTCTTAAATAGTTTTTTTCCCCATTCACTTTCCTCCGAGGAATATTTCTTTCCCAAACCTGGTGGGGGAGGGGTGGCTGTAACCTGCCTTCTAAGAGAGGACGTTCAAATTTGGGCGTTCGTCCGAATTTGTCTCGGACTGGGATAGCAAGGTGAAATGAAAACCAATGTCCAGAGTATAAAAGTTCTGCTGTTAAATAATTATTATTTTTTCAGCCACGAAATTTTTGAGTTTAATCACAGATTTTAAATTACATGCGTATTTATCAAAATGATGTGGTGGGTTGATCTTGGCTGGATGCCACATGCCCATCAAGCTGCTCTATCACTGCCCTTCTCAGCTGGAGTAGGGGAGAAAATAAGATGGAAAAAACCCCCTAACTTTTAGGTCAAGACAAAGGCATTTTACTAGAGCGAAGGAAAAACTGCAAAAAATTTTGTTCTGTACTTCTGATCAGCAAGTAATGTCTGTCCATTTCGCAGGAAGCTAGGCTTCAGCACACGTAACACTTGTTCTTGAAGGAAAACACTATAAATAATAAACACCCCCCTCTTCCTCCTCCTTTTCTCAGCTTTTATATCTGAGCAGATGCCATAAGGCATGGAATATCCCTTTGGTGAGTTTAAATCAGCTATCCTGGCTGTGTCACCTCCCAAGATCTTGCCCGCCCCCAGCCTAGTGCTGTGTGGGGTACATTGGAGAGACAGAGTTGATGCTGTGCCAGCACTGCTCAGCAATAACCAAAAAACTGGTGTATTGTCAACACCTTTCTAGCTACCAATGCAAAGCACAGCACTGAGAGGGCTGCTGTGGAGAATAGCATCTCAGCTAGACCCAATACAAATGCATACTTGTATGCAAAAACATATATATGTATTTTTCTTTTTCTCATGTGTGTGTATGTATGTGTGATATCTGAAATGAAAAAATAAAAATTGAAGTCTTTGTTCTTTTGGGTTACTAAAAGCAACATTCAGATTTAAAGGTAGGATTCTAATATGGGTTTTCACATAAGTAATATTATGTCTTTTAAATGAGCCTTGTGAAATGCAGTTTTCAGAAGACTGACAAGAAGAGGTTTTTGTAGTGAAACCGAATAGATGCATATCTTTAGATGAATAAATACTGAAAGTAATCAGCTTGAACTTAGGAAACTTGGAGAAGGCTAGATAAGTTTGTGTCACTTTGGTACACGAAATAGAAAAACTCAGTTAAACAACACATTAAGAGAGAAAATATCAATGTTTTCATCTATAATATTTTATCCTTAATCCCTTGAATTTACAAAAAGTAGCAAATGAATTTTATAACAGCTAGGAATAGCATGTTTGGTGTAAGATAAGAACAACATTTTCTTCAGGGAGTGACTTTCAAAATATTTCTCAGATGAATAACCTGGAACAGTTTCAGACAGAGTGCACAGGACATGGCTAAAGAGAGCCAGAGGTTCTTTATAATTGAGAACACTACCTAAATACTTTGTGTTGCTAGGCTAAGGAGCAATGCTGATAAAACAATATTCAGATGCAAATCACTTTGAAAAATATTACTAGGCTAGCTATATAAAAGATTTCAACTAGAAATTATTCTCCAACATCCTTTTCTGTTTTTTCAAGGATCTTTAGAAGTTTAAACATTAGACTTGCATTTATAATGAACTGTAGCATATAGTAATTGAATTCTGTGAACTGAACCCTTGAAAAACAGTCCATTATCGAGTAATGCTTAAGTAAGGATTGTATCTATTTACAAAAAAAAGCTTTTCTATATTCTTTATTCAATACTGTGCCTACAGAATGATTATAATTCTGCAGTGCTGACTTACACACAATCACAATTTTATGATGTCTTTACATTTTTCCTTTTTTTTGTATGTTCACCACTTACATTCTCAGTGAATCTATTTCTTACATTTTTCCTTTTTTTTGTATGTTCACCACTTACATTCTCAGTGAATCTATTTCTTAATACAAGCATATTTTTCCTAAATCCTATGAGAAATTAAGACATAGGAAAAAATTATTAATTGTACATTTTAAACTTTAAAGTCCTACAGTAAGATACGTATTGATTCACAGCTAATGAATTACCCAGTATGAATTCAAATTTGCTATGACAATTTTGTTCAAAGTGAAAGCACTAAAAGCATGTAACACTTTTCTGCAAAGACTTATGAAGTACCCAGGAAACTCCTTTCTTCACTTTCAGAAGTTTCATATTTCCTTGAAAGAATGATGAAAGTAAATGGTGAATCATTTTTTGTTCATTATTTAGGAATTGGGAAAAAAAAAGTTAGACCACTATATAAAAGATTGTATGATATGGAAAAAAAAAGCCTTTGAATAACTGATGTAGTGTCATTCCTGTAATGGAAAAAAAGTACCAAAAAATGTAATGCTCTGTATACAAAATAGCATACAGCTGTAAGATTTACTTCAAAAGAAATGTCTTCAAACAGGACTCTTTGAAACAAATCATAACTCTTAAACACTTCTTGCATATTTGCTGACAGAGCACACTGCGAACCATGCAAAAATCAAAGTACCCTCTTAATATTGGGTATATTAGATAAGAAACAGGATTATTTATCGTGGGCTAAGCACTGTGAGCATTCTAGCATAATTTTTTTTATGAGAACTTACTTGCATCTGCCAGCTTGGAATTCATGTGTAGAGATATACAGAACCCTTTGTAATATACTAGTAAAATCAAATGCCTGGGTTGCTGGCTAGGCTCTGGATCTGGCTCTTACATTGGCATCACCTGAGCACTGGCTTAAAAAGTACTTGACCCTCTCTATTAAAGCATTCAGATGCAAGGAAGTCTCCAGACACCCTGGGTTGAGGTCAGCTGATTGAGTTTGTTAGGAGGTGCTGGAGCTCCCTCTGGCTCACACCCGTGTGTAGGTCCCCCCACCACATCATTACTCAGCAGCATCTGTCACCCTTTCAGGTTGCTCAGTTTTCCAGGCATACTCCAATGATCCTTGACCTTGTACCTAGAGTGTCCAGAAACTCCCAAAGCAGAACCCAGAGACTGTTGCACAAATTGCTGTATCTGGTGGCTCCTCTGTTAGCTGCATTCTAGGACTGTTCAATTGTTCTCCATCAATGCTACATATTTGACAATTTTTCTCACGGTTCTTCAACTTGATAATGTTTCTTCCTTTCAAAGGACTCTCAGTTGTCACCTTTACCAGCATTCGTAGGATAATCCAAAAGCTATCAAATTACTCGAGCACTTAAACATCAACAACTTAGTGTACTTTTAATTTAATAGAAGTTTAAATTAAATACTGGAATGGTAGGAAAATACCAACAATAATGTTGTTGCTTTGTTTTTCTGAAAGCAGTAATAATTAATATATTATTGAATGCAAAGATTTATTAAAACTTGTAAAGAAAAAAAAACTCTAATCCATACCAATAACACATCAAGGACCTTGGAAAAAAAAAAATTGTGAAAGTGAATAAGGATGAGAGCATAGTAACAACCCCTGCACCCCTCCACTGAATAATATAAAAAAGATCTCGAGACTCTACAGGAACAAGGTCGTACTAGATGCCATTTGTTTATGCAAATGACCAGCTACTGGTGCAGAACTGTGTAATGAGCTAACAAAGCTGCTCACATCTGCCAGCCTAATGGAAATAGCTTTAAAAGTACAGAAAGGCCTGCTTTGAAAAGAGCTGGTTGAGCCGCTATCATTTCAGACTTTGGTGTGCAGAACTGATCATCCAGAGCCCGTACTCTACTGTTACATGTACAAGCATATCTGGTTGTCAGGAAACTGTGGCTTAATATGTGTCACAAGACTTTGTTGCTTGAGTTTCCTCTGATTACCTGCCTTTGAAGACTGTCTGTTAAAGATGATGGGAAGATCATCTAAAAATATTCCCAGCACATTTGGTTTCATTTCCTTTACCCATTTCCTTCCTTCCTTCCTTCCTTCCTTCCTTCCTTCCTTCCTTCCTAATTCTGTGTTGTCTGTTGCATAGCAATTCCTTAAAGAGAAATGACAACGGCTCTTGGTTACAATTTATTCAGTACACATAAATACTGATAAATGCTGTAACAATCAGATCACTTCTCATTTACACTTCTCAATATCTAGCAATATCCAGTCTGTCTGGGGTTTGGTTTTGGCTTGGTTTTTATGGGTTTCAATGCAGACAGATAATCTACAAAAGCAGCTCTTCTGCAGACAGAAGTTGAGGGTACTGCTGTCTCATGTTAAGGGGCATAACTGGACAATAAAGCAAGGGAACTGGAAGAAATTAGATGTTGATTCAAACTCCATGCTTTTGGAAACTAAAATCTTAGGTACTCAAATATCTGGTTAAATTAAATCAACACAAATTTTCTTCTTTCTTTTAACACATATGCTATCCCGCAATTGCCTGCGATTTAGTATATCATTAGCTGAAAATACTTTCTGAATTGCTAGCTTAAATTATTATCAAATCAGCAATAAAATAATGTATCTTGTCAGAAAAACAGTCGTTGGTTAAACTCTGATTCAATCTTCTTTTCTTCTGCACAGAGACACCTTTGGTAGGTGCTCACAGGAAGGAGTAGATTCCAGATTTCTGTTCCTGAGGTCTATCCATAAGTTAGGGTAAATTAACTGCACTTCATTGAGATTTAACTGTGCTAGTAGAGCGGGATATTATCCATTTATCTCATGTGGTGGCATAACACTTACTTTGTGTTTACAGAATTGATGTACCCATTTGAGGGTGCACATCATAAACATCCTCATATGGCAGGCAATGAAAAATCAGTGAGGATTATATCTTTCCTATAATTTTTTGCTTAAATTTCAGGTTCGGTCTTGTTGCATGACATCAGTGCTTAAAAGTAGATATTTTCAATTAAATTTAGGTCTTGGTAGAAGTCTGTCAGAATGAAACAATTGCAGGAACCCATATCTGAGGTAGGAGGTTTTTTGGTAGAAATGAAGTATGTTTCAGTGAAGTGAAGAGATTTTAAGAAACTAATGTGTTTTGGATGACTACAATTTTCTTCATATTCAGAGGTTACTAAACACACACACTCCTACATGCATCTACACATTATTTACAATGCTTGTAAGTATTTTCAATTAAAACATAAGTTGATTTATCAAGCCAAATTATAAGTAGCACAATAGGACTTTTAAAGGTTACAGAAGATAATCTCATTGCAGGAGTCATTGAGCTGCCACGGCAGTAATACCATTCAATAACACAGTCAGGGACAGCCAACAGGTTGTACCCTCTTCTCTCCTGTCCTCTAACTTTGTTTTCTGTGTTTTTATTTCATAAATTATTGTTTTTTCATAAGAAGTTGCTTATAGTTTCCCAAATATATTTCAAGGATTTTAGCATGTTTTTCTGATGCACTATTTTAATACAGTTGTTTAGGAGAGAAGCATTCACTGAAATAATAGAAATTGTGTGAAGAAATACTCTAAATGTGTCTCTAAAACCTAGATTAGAATTTACATTGAGCTTAAGTGCAAATGCTCTATATATCATTAGCGGTCTGTGAGCCATTCAATTCTTTTGCTATAAATATCTTTAGGAAAAAAAATGAATGCCTATGAAACTGTTGGCTCTGCAGCTGATCAGCTTTGCTGCTAATATGTACTGATGTCAACCAGTTGCAAGAAAGAAAAGGACAACACAAAGACCAGTTGCCAAACAATTTGCACTCCCTGTAGTGAGGCAATTATTCCCTTGGAGGCTCTTATCTTCTTTATAACATGAATTCTGTACAAGCTTCAAATGTACTTTGCACTTTCTACTGCATTACTGGCACTGTAGTTCACACTAGGGATACAAATTACAGAGGAAGAGGGCTGAAACAAGTCCGTATCACTGACATGAAAATTAATAGACCACCCTTCTAATGTCAAATTCTCGGTTCTGAGAAAAGTTGCAATTTTACAAATGCAGATATGTCCTACAGGAAGGGGGTGTGTGGAGGGATATATAAAAATAAGCAATTTTTTTCACATTAAAATAATGAACATTTGCAAAAAAACACCACCTTTATCAAGAAGTACAAAGTTGCAGTTGAAGAATATAACATTAAAGGAGGAAACACAATCTCCTAGAAGGAAATATTACCATTCTGAAGTTGTGAAACGTATTTCAGAAAACAGAAGATCACTTTATTTTCATTGTTTTTTCTTGCTCAAGTGTAATCAGCATGGCAACTTAGCAATGGCAGTTACCTTTACCAATGGCAGCTGGTAATACTTTTATGTTTAATAGTACAAATATAGGAAGTTTTTCATGTCTCTGATCTGAACATGATAAAGACATATTTCTAGGAGATGACAATGAATGAATCACATTAAACATAGCAAAACATGATCTGTTGCTGACCTTTCTACTTATCAGGAGGGATAAGCACAAGGATGTTGCTAAGTATGCTTAATCTATGAAATTCACTTATTTTTAATAATTTCCTTTTTTCTTTAAATTTTTAAGACTGAAAGCTACATGATTTCATACAATTTATTTAGTTGTATACCAATCTGTATTCCTAACTTTTGAGAAGCTGGGGTTTGTATGAGCTTTTTCTTCTTGCATTTTTGAATCCAGTATAAATTATATTGTTTATTGGTTCAGAAGATACATAATTTTTGTATTACACCTAAACACTGCAACTGTACAGTTGTGCTCAGACAAACAACTGTCCATGTATTTCATTCAAATACACTCATATGACTTCATTGCAGTGACTTCAGTGACAGAAATGTAACAGAAACAAGGTTTCAATTATTATCTGATAAAGATTTATTCTTGTCAGTAAATATTTGCAGAGTTGGAAGGCACAATTTTAAACAATGCCTAGCTTACTATTAGGCTATATGTGTTTATTTTTCCCGTTTGCCTTTAGTGTACTTTAACTTAAGCATGGCCTCGCATTAGTGCTTGAAAGTAAAGATATATCATGGCTGTTGAGTTTTGTCAGAACTGGATTTTAACTCAGGGCAATGAATGCTGCTAAAGCCTTCTACAGTAAGGAGTGAGTCTGAACAATGACTGAAGGACAACCGTTACAGGATCCCAATATTTAGTCCTGTATTTTTTGTGGTGTTAGTTTATGTGGCCATGTTTTGGTACTGGGGAGCTACAAGGGAAACTTCTGTGAGAAGGTGCCAGAAGCTTCCTCCATGTCCAGCAGAGCCAATGCCAGGCAGCTTCAAGATGGATGTGCCCCTGGCCAAGTGTGGGCCAATCAGAAATGGTAACATCTCTGCAATAACATATTTAAGAAGGAAAAAAAGAAATTGCACAGATGCAATTGCAGCCAGAGAAAAGCAGAGTGAGAGCATGTGAGAGGAACAGCTCTGCAGACAACAGGGTCACTGGAGAAGCAGGGGGAGGAGGTGCCTCAAATGTGGGAGCTGAGATAACCTGGCTCATGGTGCAGCTCATGGTGAAGCAGCTGTGCCCTTGCAGCCCATGGAGAATCACAGGGATGCAGAGATCCACCTGCAGCCTGGGCAGGAGACCCATGCCAGAGCAGGAGGTTGCCTGAGAGAGGGATGTGAATCCATGGGAAATCCATGCTGGACCAGGCTCCTTGGAGGGACCTGTAGACCCATGAAGAAAGGAGCCCATACTGGAGCAGGTTTCCTGGCAGCACTGGTGGTCCTGTGGGGACCCACGCTGGAGCAGCCTGTCCTTGAAGGACTTTACCCAGTGGAAGAGTGACCCATGTCACAGCAGTTTCGGAGAACAGCCTGTGGGATGTACTCACATTGGAGAAGTTCGTGGAAAACTGTCTCCCATGGGAGGAACCCCATACTGGAGCAGGGGAAGGGCTCTTCTCCTTGAGCAGTGGTGGAAAAAGCCTGTGATGAACTGACCATAACCCACATTCCCCATCTCCCTGCACTGCTGGAGGAGGGAAGATAGATCTGGGAAGGAGGGATGGGTGGGGGAAAGCTGGTTTTAAGATTTATTTTACTTCTCATTATTGTGCTCAGATTTTTTTAGTGATAAATTCAATTAATATCTCTAGTTTGAGTCTGTTTAGTCTGTGACAGTATTTGGTGAGTGATCTCTCCCAGCCCTTATCTCAAGTAATCAACATTTTGTTGTATTTTCTCTCACCTGCCTAGCTGCAGTGGGGAGTGATAGAGTAGCTTTGGTGGGTGCCTGGTGTCCAGCCAACATCAACCCACTACTAGTGCCCTGTAAGTAGAAACATTAACACCATGAACTGAAACACATGACCCCTGTGACATGTGGCTACGGGCCTTTTTTTTACTAGAACTGAGAGAGCAACAGAACTAGAAAGAGCTAGAGAGTCAGTGTAGGAGTATAAACAGGAATATTTAAGCTTTAAATATAAAACTGCGCAACTCAGGCTATATAGCTTTGGAACCTTTGTTGCTACCTCTGTCCTGGATCCTCTGTGCTGTGGGGGAGCCAGGACTGCCTCTGAGCAGAAAGCACAGTTGTTTAGAGTGATTTGATTACTCAAAGCAATATGCAATTCAAAGAAACAATTCAAATATGCTATTTAAAAAAAAAAGAAAAAAACCAGACCAAAATAACAAAATAACCCACCAAACAGAACCCCCAACCACATAACAAAACAAACAAGCCAGATAATATTTTCCACTGAATGCTATAGTCACATATGGTGAAAGCCTGTTTTCTACAATTTAATTTGGAGGTCTTGGTCAAGTATCAGTTTACATTAAACAAGTGTTTAGATTCCCAAGACTTGAGATTTCTCATCAATACCTGCTGAAATGTATGCCAAAGCATATTCTGCTCTTCTTCTCTGCTTGATCTTTTCAAGCATTCAGACTAATATTTTCTAGTTCTGTATTCTAAGCTTAAACTCATCTAAAAAATTCTCTTTCACTGAATCCTCTTAGCTTTTGCTTTTCTCCATAGAATTTTATACCTCCTTGACTAGGCTAAAACAGAATAATTTCATAAACTGAGAACATTCTAAAATATAAAATATTTTAGTTCTCAAATGACACGTAACTATTTCAAGAGGATTAAGGGAGTAAGTAAGGGCTGTTAAATTCTCAATAGTCATATCAGTCCCACTACATGTATTGCAGTATGGGGAAAGTACATCAAGGCAGATATATCCACCACCTTTATGCAATTCAAACAGAGAAAGGCGATTTCCCGGGATCCTGCAGTACCACTATGAAAAATCTTGCAAAACATTTTTATCTGACACATTCTTTTCATCAGTGATTCTTTAAAATGTTGAAAAATGCTTATAGAATTTTGTATATTTTTGCTTAATTATAACTGTATTTGAATCCTTTGCTACTAACCCCTTTTATGACAAAAAATGCTAAAATAAAATATAAATCTGTGTTTGAAAAGTCATCAACAACTAAGCTAAAAATTACCCAACAACTTACGTCTGTAAAAAAGAAAATACAGGTGAAAGAGGCTCCTCTTACATAGGAGTACTCTCCTATGTAAAGAGTTCATAATATGGAACCTAGAGACTGCTGGCACAGAGGTGGGGGAGTTACACCTCATTTGAAATGGAATAGCATTTTTATTAATATGCTCTGCAGAACATATTGTATGCTAGTAATACTTCACTTCCTCATTCTTCATTTCCTCTTCTGTCTCTACATTTTACGTCTCCAAAAAGAAAAAATAATTAAGAAATCAGTGTGTAATTCTAGTTATTTAGATCAGCAATTTAAAGGTGAAAAACTAATGCTTGCTTGTATACTACAAAATAAATTTTTTTCTTTATTGTGTGAGAGTCTGCAAAAGCCTCTTCATGCTAAATTTTTTCCTACATTATGTCTGATAAAGTCCTCCAGTTCTTTTTGCTTCTGTAGAAAGTAACGTATTTATATAAATTAGATGCGTCTTTAAGTTTTGGCTTCTGTGGGATACATATAATTTGTGCTTGGGGTCTGCAAAAGGATAGGACACAGCAAAAAAAGGACCAGGAATTGGAGCTGCAATGAACTCCTGGTCATATGCAGTTCTAAACACCTCTCTCTCTGTTTTGACAGTTCAGCCAGCTGTTGCACTTGAGTTTGCTCTCTCTTTGGGCTGTTGCATCATCCACCTTATATCTCATGCTCTTCTGGCATCTTATCTCTACACTTTGAAATCATCAGCCTGGAGACAGTTGTTCCAAATTAAACACGCAAAACTTTGAGCAGGTTTGGCTTCCTCCACTGTCCATCATCTTCCAGAATTTTGCACAATACTAAGGAGAGAGTCTGAACAGCATGAACACGTCAGTGTATGTCACTTAGCCTTTGTGATTGGGTCATAGGTTCATTTTTACTTGACATTAGAGATGTTTCTATCATGTTTGATGCTACAATGATTTCAGTGTCTCCTGGCAGGAGTTAAATCTTTAATTTCCTAGTGGCAGCCATGACAGCTGAGATTATTCTCCACGTATTAATGTTGTGGTGTCTTAATAGTGTAGCAGATTTTTGCCTTGGTGATAATATCCTTCCTAATAATTAATTCGTTATTTTTCCTTTCCAATTAAAATTACATAAATTAGCAAGTAGGTTATAATCTAGTATAGCTAGTACTCATCTGATATTTCAGATGTCAACCTTTTGTCTGACTTCCAAGATTACTGGTAAGAAGCATTTGCAAGAAACATCTTCACACGTCCAATTAGTGTTTATACCACAAAGAGCTTGATATACTATTGATCTCTCTTAGCATGGTTGCCAAAAATCTCTCCACTAGTGCAATATCCTGTAATTGCAGATATACAAATGAGAAAAAGAAAAAAGGTTCCCATTATAGGGGAATTAAATTTATATTATATTTTAGAGTTGCTGAGAATATTGAATAACATATTCATGTGGAAATAAATTCACACTGAAGTCTCTATGACAGGTCCGCTTACAGGCAATATTCTTATCACCTGCATACTCAAAGTCTAGACATCATCTGTTTTCCTCCCTTTGGTCATTAAATAAATCTTCCCCAGGCTTCACTCAGCCATACCCAAATATTAGGACTGGGACCTTTCTCTTCACTGTGGCTGAAGTACTCACTTTTTCAGGAGTGCAAAATACTAGGCCTCTGATGTGGTCAGAAAACCCATTGTAGTGAGTAAAAGTGAATACGTATCTCCATTCCTGGCTGGGCTACCTTGACCAAGGTGCACGTGCACACACCATGACATTATCCCTGGAACAAAAAATGTGTAATTGTGAAAAAATTACCCTGAATCTCTAAAATACTGTCTAAAAAAGTGATCTTAATTTGGGTACAGTATGGGCTGAAAGTTTCTTAAGTTTTAGGTGATTTTTGAAATTGTGGAGGAAATAATTTTTGCCTAGTGATTAACTTAATTTTCAATGATAGATATCAAGTTGAAGCCATCTCTTGCTTTGGCAAAACAGGCAAAACATGCAAATAAAATCTTTACACAGTGTTGAGGAAAGACAACAAAATAAAACAAAGCTATATTTTCATTCACTCTAATGAAAATAAATGTGTGATTTGTTAAAAATAATAAATTTTTTTAATTAAATTTGAAAATTGTGTGACCAAACCACCAGAAATTCCTTTTTATATTGTTACTGCACTGTTTCAAGATAGTGGTGCTTCACATATCACATGTTCTCCTGAAGGGTCCAGCTTCCCATCTATATTGCAATTCCTAGCAAACACCACTCCTAGTAAAAAATGAGGTGAAGTTAGAGAACTGCATCACTGTTTACCACAAAGGATAGCAAGCAAGGACTTCAGAGAAGAAAAAATGAACATGAACAAAAAGCATTACTTTAAAAATTTACTTCAGTCAAAAAATCATTTTCCTTTAACAAAATAAGACTGGAATGAAAACTGAAGCCTTGTTTTTTACATGCTCCCAAACATAAGGCTGGTTCACAATACAAAATGCAACCTCATAACTTTACTTTTAGTGTCTTTTTCAACACTGATTTTTTTTTTTTGTGAACCTATTCACAGTGTAAATTGCTACACATTTTCTGTGATGATCAGCACCTGCATTGAAGTGTTTTTAATATTTATCACTGATCATATCTTGTAGTATTTTTCAATTTGGATGAAACAAAAATCTATTGAATAACCTGAAAGCTAGTCTCAGACAAGTAAGAGTTTTAGGGAATAAGTTATTAAAATCCCACCACTTGTTGGTAAGATTTGGCTTCAGAAATTAGGAGATCAGCCTTCAATGGCATTCTTTGAAAGATCAGTAAATTCCTTAGAGTCATGTGATTTTTTTCTTTTTTGTCTAAATCCTTGGACCTAAATTCCATCCTGAATATACAATCTATATCAATGGGGAGTATTTTCTTATTCAGCTCCAGCCGTATTCATCGTCTCGACATATGTATTCATAAGTTGATTTATTTACCTATTCTTTCCATACAGTGTTTGCTATCTTCTTCTATTTTATCTATGCTTTATATCTCTTGCTATAAATAAAATGCTGGTTTTGTAGCTTATCCTTCAAGTGTAACACCTCTAGTCCTCCTCTGATGAAGTGTCTGCTGTCTAAAGGAGTTGAGGGCATACAGCTCTTCACAGCATCAGTCTGTATCTTAGCTCTCAAAGACATTGCTTTTCCTAGAAGTCTCTGCACCCTATTTTTGTAAAAGACTTTGTACTGACCAGGCATCATTAGCAGTACCAGATGTTGACACTGACATGTCCAAGCTAGTCTTCCTGACATTTCAGTGACATTTTTCCTTAAGGATGATATTTGCTTTTCCTACATTGTCTTAGGAGCCAGCCCCTCCCACCAAGTCCTATAGATCATGATCAAGACAATGCCTTAGTTGTCCCCACATCTGTTCCGTGCTCTTTCATTCCTATGTACGGTGCATTTGCTGTGATTTTTGATTAAAGCTTCAAAATTGGCAGAGCATTCCGACCTTTGTTTGTATCAGTCTGGCTGAAACTTATTTTAATTAAGAGCTTTCTACCAATTAGTCACATACATTTTTAATCTCTTACAGTATAGCAGAATCTGAGAGTACTCTAAGGAAATTCATAAACTTTAAAATTGGATTAAGAATGGGTGGGGGAGAAGAAAAAGTCAGTAACAATAAAACAATTTTTCTCTATTCTTCTGTCCCTTAAAGAACTAAATAACCTTTAATTCACTGGCTCTCAATGCTTGCAAATGCTTGGCATTCAGCTCCAGTAGCTGCACTTTCGCAGGGCAGTGTTACTATACACAAGCCTTTCCCTACATTTATATCTGGAGAGCTCCACTGAATTGAAGGAGGTCATGCAAAGGAATAAAGCAATACAGAACTTGGTGTAATGCCATTATGAGGGACGATCTATACCTGTTTCCATTTAGTCATTGGCAATACTTCACAATAGCTTTACTAAGCTAATGCCTACTGTTTTTCAGTGCATTATGTGTAGCAGTAGGAAGCATTAACAGAAAGACTCCCTTAGAATGAGCTCATGAAATTGAACAGTAGGAAATGATTCCTCCTACTAGTTTTATACCAGCACTGCAATTTCTGCTGCATGTTTCAATAGGTCCTAAATCATAAAAAGGGCTTCAAGACCTGGCTGTGCATTTCATATAAAAATGTCAGCATTAAAAGAAACCTGGATTACTGTCTCTCACAAAAGGAGTGATTTAATCATAGAGATATAGGATTACTCTTAAGCTCTCTCTTTGACATAAATAAATTTTAGACAGAAATGTTTTTGTTTGATAGATTAGAAGATCTCCATTACAATAAGACTCTGTGTCTCAACAGATAAAAGATAGATATTCAAATCCTTCACAGATAGGCGGGGTTTGAATTCTCAGGGACTGAATACCATGTTAATATTGAAGCTGCTTCATAAAAGCCAGAGCATTACATGCTAGTTTTGGATGTATCTTCTAGCCACAATCTCTTCCTTTAACATTTCTGTAAAAAAGGCTAGTCTCATCTATATCTTTTTAAATAGTCTTTTGCAACTGCTGTGTATTAATGTGATCAGAGAATATTCATTCTAGATCCTTAGGGGCCCCTGTGGAAAAGGTGTAAGCTCCTGACTAAGCTCAAGATTTGTTGAAGTGCTACACTTACAAGGTAGGGAACAGTTCTGAGACATGCAGAAAGGCAAGATTAGGCAAAGACAAAACAGCTTTTTTTCTGTTTTTGTTTTAGATGGGGCGTTTTTCTTTTTGTGGGTTTTGTTAGTTTAGTTCAGCTTGTTAGTTAAGAGACAGAAGGAGCATGGAGCAAAGTCAAAGACAAACTACATTATTGTTTGTTGTGTACTGGCAGTACACCAAGGAAGAATAATTAAATAAACAGTCCTGGAGTCCAGTGACAGTGAGCACCTTAGGCAACAACTTCCAAGGGTGAACTACAGCTCCTAGGGAGGCCAAGTCTAGAGTATAGTGTTCTGTTGTATGACTAAATATAAACATGAAAATGGATGCCCTTGTGAAGAGAAAGGAGAAAGAAAAAGGAGAATAAAATTCATGAGTTAACCTTCAGCATGTTTATTTCCAGTGATGGATGCTAGAGGAAAAAGTACTGTAACGTAAGTTGTGAAAAAGAACTAGAGACAGGGCTAAAAATATCGTTCAGGTTACCTTTCTCCCTTCTGTTTTTCTGTCTTTGTCCCCTTCGTCCTCCATATGGTTTCAGAAAAACAGGTTATTTTCTTTATTAATCAGATAATCCAGCCCATGCAAAAAGATTTTTAAGTTACGTTAATAAATATGTGCTTAAAAGTAAGAGCAATACAGTCCCGTGATGAATTAAAGGGCATTTGTAAATCCTGAGATGATGGTCTCCTCCCACTTTGGTCATATATTAGTACCTCTAATGTAAGGTTGCTTAGTGCTGAGGCTACAGGTATTTAGCAACACTTGTTAATATTTCTTGATCTGTGTGCCATAATTTTCAAACAATTGAGAAAAAAAATATATGAAAGTTGCAGTATTGCATCGGAAATAAATAGCAAAAGTGACATGCTTATAGAGCAAAGACCTTTTCTTTCTGCATTTTCAGGCTTCTGTGCCTCATTTTGTGTCCATTGCTGTACATGCATCTGTTTTGTCCTCCCTCTCTTTCTAATGTTTAGCACATAAGCAGCATTTCACCACATAAAGCAAAAAAAGAACGTTAGTCAGGATTTAATTTTCAGTAAATAAATTTCCACTTCTTAGTTCCCACCAAAATTCTTCAGCTGTTACTTTGCTTTCTCATGGGCATGTAAGAATTTAAGCTTGGATTCACAACATCTCATATTGTCACAAATTTATCAGTAGTTCCATTTCTCTCTGATTCTGATAGGACTTGGGGAAGAGAGTTAAAAAAGACAGGAGTGAAAGAGAGGGAATTAAATTGTTCTAATGTCAGGTGGGCCGAGGCAGTAAGCTGTAATTGGCAGCACCTGAAGTTAGTAAGGTCAAGAAACCGTAAAAGGAATTTCATACAGAGGACATTTTTCTTTCAACAGTGAATTGGAGGCAGGAGTCTTTTGGAGCAAAAGCTTTTGGGAATTTGGGAAAATTTTTTGGCTCTGGTTTTGGTTTTGTTCGGTTTTTTTGCTTGCAGTGGAAGTGCTTTTAAATCCTTGACTGCTGGATGTGAGGGACATGAAGAAGCAGACTCTTGGTTTATAATACTGTGTATGAATGAGAGTCTAAGACATGCATAATCGAAATCCTATTTACCTTTTCCTTTCCTATTCCTCTGCCTTCACTTGAAGGAAAGGAATTTTCAATGAATACAGCAAATTTTTAAAAATCATAGAAAAAATGGTAAGATGCTTCTCATTTCTCATGATCAAAGTTGTTGTTTTTTTCTTTCTGTTAGTTTGTGGGTTTTTTTTCTTTTTTTTCCCAGTATTGTAATCTCGATAGAAATGGCATATACAATTAATAGTGCACAAAAATAGACTTCAGGCAAAAAGCCACACAATTAATGGAAACCAGACTCAAGGATCTGTGGCAGTGACAGCAATATCATAAAAAATAAAAGCATGGAAGAAATTCTCCTCCCAGGTACTTGACTTTAACCCTGTACAAAGCCACAGCTTGAGAATGAAATCAAACGTGTTATTTGCTATGTTTCCTTTTTTATGAGGAATAACAATAGGTAGAGACTGTGTTAATCTGATGCAGAACAAAATGCAATTGTAACTGAAAATTTACTAACAGGGTTAGGAGTTAACATACTTGGATTTGAGCTGGTTCTTGTCTAAAGTGAAAACAAAACATTTTAAACTGCTGTAATTAACACATAATAATAGAGAAATGGAAGAGTCATATTTAAAAATCCAAAATAAGTAAGCATATGGTATGGAATTTGGGTAGCAAGGACCTAGATATAAATTTTGATGACTCCATTTTGTCCAAAATACAGAGTGAGATTTAAGTCTGTGTTCTCTTCTCCTCTCCTCCAGCAGAAAGGAAGACTTGGAGAGTACACAAGCAGAGGTGCTATGCACTTAAAACAAGAACATTTGGATTACTCGGGAGGAAGGCTTCAGTACAGGCCGAAAGATAAACTGACACTTGAGTGCAGAAGTGCAGCCTGGAGAATGAGGAAGTGGATTCAAGCATGAGGTTCTAAGTAGCAATTATGTGAGATCCACTAGTGAAAACTCACGTGTGCCCATGAGTCCGAGATGCCAGATTGGAGTCTTTTTTTATCAAATGCTATTTTTATCAAATTCTTTTAAGAGGAGGCTTTATAAGTAAAAAAAAAAAAAAATAGAAATATTTTAGTCTCCTTTCTTGGACGAATGAGAATTTTTAATTCTTTGTCAAGAGATGCACTCCAAAGGAGTTCAGATGATGCCATTTTGAAAATTTGCTTGAGAAACCATTCTAGATTTATCCCATGCACAGGTGTGATACGTTCTATTTCTTATGTCAATTCTATGGGATATTGAGTCTAACTTAGTATCAGCTTCTTTAAAGGATCATTATTTCTCCTCCCAAATAGGCTGTGGGACTGTGAATTTTGATACACACGTACTCACTACTATGCATAGCCTTGCTGTTGTGAAAAGAAAACTGCTACAGGTTGTTGCATGTGACATTGGACTCTACCATGTTATTTTTTAGCTAGAGGAGCTCCAACGGATTTGTGTCCCTGTGTTTGTTCCATAGAATATAAATAATTTTTCTCAGGTATAGCAAATATTCCACGTAGATAATGAAACACTTGCAGCCGGTTTGTTACTCCTTAAATTAACAGAAGAGGGATAGTCTCCTTCAACTGTGTCAAAAAGATTCCTTTTTGAAATAATTGAAACCATTCTTCTAGTAAAAGTGCCTGCTACCCTTGGGTTACTGCTGAATACTTTGCAATAGAATAGCAGAAACTGTCTTGTCATGTAAGGCCATTTTTGGCTCCTAGAGGTAACTTTACAAAAATCTGTTATTAGAAAACAGATTTTTAAATAAAATAATCTCGATTTCTTAGAAAACATAAGATGAACCGAGTGCTGTATTAGTTTTGCTTTTACTTTCAAAAGGACAATATACTTTAAATAATTCTTACGATTTAGAAGTGTTAATAGCTTAACAACATTCCCAGACTCTGAGAAACCAAATTAAATACTGGTTGAGTATGATTTAAATAAAATTAGTTGCAAAACAACTTACAATGTTTAGATAATATAAACTTCTGATTCTTTTTTTACCTTATCAAAATGTTGAGATGAAGGATTGCATACATAGACTGCAGACATTACTGGAAGAGAGTGCTCAATCACAAGTGCAAAAATAAAAAATATTCTTTGAAAATATATTTTTACAAAAATCAACAAGAAAGTAGAAGCATTCATGCAAATAATGGTGGAATTTAAATTTAATATCAGGTGTAACAATAGCAGATCCACAAACAACAATATGATTGTATTTTCATAATTTTCAAATAGAGATCTGATATTTCTTTCTCTTTTTTGTATATAATTCACATATAATTTATCTTTATAGATCTGATTTTGTCTTTATTCATGAGTATTCTGCTAAGTGCTACCTTTAGGTTTCCTTCAGATATTCACCTACACACTCTGAATAGGTATATTTGTAATTATGTTGTTAGATAAATGAATAAGCGCAAGCATGTCTTGCTTAAGAAACGAGTTATACTTTTGTACTTTTCTATCATTCTACAGAATTTGAAGAAAGCAAGGGAAAAAAAATACAGCTATTGGAAAGCTTCTTCATTGGAAAAGAAGTTGTCCTAGGGGAAGAAAAAACATCTGGATATGTAGCTATTTTTGTAGAGTACAGAAGTTGCATTAAATTAGTTGGGAATTTCAAGGAGAATGAAGTATGTGAGTGCTTTGTTTAAAATTCTTCATCCTTTAAATGAGTGCTTTGAAGCTATTAGCTTACATCTTTATGATTTATCGAAAGTGAAGGCTACTCCTTAATCTCCACAAGCCAAAATAATAATGATAAATAGTAATGAAAAGAAGTTAATAACACCACACCATTGAGTTTTCTTCTTTTTAATAACCTTCCATTCTTATACTCCTTTTTCACTCACAGACAGCTGAGAAATCATCTTCAGTATAATTTAATTCAAAATTAGTGTTCATGAAAAAGTTGACCACTCTGTGCTTCCACTACCTAAAGCTTTTGTTCAAGTTCTTAACTGAAATTTGGAGATAAACTTTCTCCATGTACTTTTAAAGTTGAATATAAATCATGAGATTTATAAAATCTGGTATCACATTCTAAGTGTAGTATCAGCACTGGTCAATGTCAGTTGAATGAAAGAAACTCATAGGACTTTAATCATTCATTTGAAACAAACAAATAAACCCTCAAATTACAGCTACAATTCTAATAGATAGCAGCAATTGCTTTTCAGTGTGCTTCAGAAGTTGTTTTCTTAGTAAATTTTTGCCAGAACATCTTTAGCTCTTAGTTAGGTCACTTATCCTTAAAAGGATAGAAGGCTTTCCTAGCACTCCTTCTTCATCAAGCCTATAAATTCGTATCGATGATGTAGAGTTTTCTGCTGAAAACAATTGGAGATTGCAATGATTTCAGAAGGAGGATTCTTGCTTATGTTTGAAAAGCTGTGCTATTTCACATAATTAGTACTCTGATCTGGCTGAGTAATTACTGTCCAAATATTGGTCTATGCATCCATTCTCATGCTTTCAGCAAATGTTTTAAGGAAAATACTAAGCCATTAATCTGCCTTCTTCTCTAACTTAGTCTAGCTCTTTCAGCTGCATGTTGTTAGACCCCCTGAATTGTGCTAAGACCCCAGTAATTATGTGGAATTTAATTCAAAGCAGTATGGTACAATTAGGGCTTTTTCTACTGAAAAGCAAACTCACAAGAACAGTAGTATTCTATTTTTAGCTGCTGCCCTTAAATTTTCTGGCTACCTGACATTGCCTGAAACTCTCCAAGTTTTTCAGCTAAAGAGCAGTCATACTAAGTTGCCTGCAGTAATCTCCCACCTTTCTGCAATCATATAATTGTCTTCTGAATACTTTCCAAGCAGTGTTCAAAACTGACTATTGATTAATGCTAAGGGTGAACAGCACACATACTGTTAAACTTGTCTTTTCTGAATGTTGGAACCAGTATTCAGTATTAACCCCCACTTGGAAGTGGAGCAGAACCCACTGTGTCTCCAATAAAATCTACTGTGTTTTCATGCATGGTGCAATTCTCAGGTCAACTCAAGCCGTTTAAAGTTATACAATCCTTAATAATCTTAACCATCGAACTTTTCTCTGTGTATTTTGAATCAGCAAGGGCTTCAAGATTGTTTCTGCAGCTGAAGTTCTCCAAGGCACTTTAGGGAAGTACAAAATCAGATTTCTGTTGAATGCCAAAAAGTTCTCGGTACTTAAATTTCTTGTATTCCTTATAAAATCCCATCTTAAATACCTTCCTTTAAAAAATAACAGTGCATCAATTATACTTTCAAGTCCTATTTCGTATCTGTGGGGAAAAAAAAGGGCATTTATTTTAGGTGGATTCTGTAGGGATTGTTATTCTGGATGTAAGAGTGAATATTAGAGATGAGACTCTTCACAGGAAGATGCACTAGCCTCTGAAGAGAGTAGTTATGGAATAAGCTACACAGAAGAAATACCTTTTCTCCACAACTAGAAGTTCTCTTACACTTTTTGACATGAAAAATTGTTCTCAAAATTTGAAAGAAAGGCAATTTTTTTCTGATAAAATCTTGGGTAGTCAGTTGTCCAGTTGTCTTTTTTCTTTCTCCTTTTTTTTTTTTTTTTTTTTTTTATGGCTATTCCCACCTTTTGAATAAT
>VZTE01003146.1:216744-257402 GCA_013397775.1 Eulacestoma nigropectus | reverse complement strand
TTCTTTTTTTTTTCTCCTTTTTTTTTTTTTTTTATCTATGGCTATTCCCACCTTTTGAGTAATTTTCAGCTCTTGGTCTCAGTGGTATTATGTGGCAATTAGAATTCAATCACTTCATCTTAGGCAGAACCATCATCACCAGAGTTACTAAGTACGTTAATGAACACGTTTTGACAAGATACACAGAAGGCCTCTGTGACGTACAGAAGCAGAATCTCTTTGTTTCACGTAGAGGATTGGGGCACACAGATCCTCACTGGTCTGACAGAAATTAATGGAAATTATACACCTAAGCACCTTTGAGGATCTGCAACAAAGAGATTAAATGACTTGCTCAAGGTCGTTACTCAAGGAGTTTTTCAGTGAAAAAGTAGTTCCCTAAATCCACAAGTCTTTCATTTAACTTCATCTCCAGGCTATGTTCTCCTTTAGTTTTTGGACTAAGGAGGCAGAATTAACAGAATACTTTAGGTGATATCCTGCTGAAAGCTGCTGAAACAATATTATCATGGTTCTTTACACCACTCCTTTATATAAGGACTAAAGAGGACAGAACTCAAAAAATATGCAGCTGTTACACCAATTTCTTTATTCTATGGATGTGCGTTTGAAGAAGCTAACACTTCCTTTTTTGTCTGTATGTCAGTCAGGAACCTCAGGGAAAAAATAAGGAAAAAGACATGTCAAATCAAGCTGAATGCTCAAGGTGGTTCAGAATTAAGGTCTATTGTCCCTAAAACTCTATCTCATAAAAGTGAAAAAATACAAACATGCATCAGCTATAACACGTAATACCTGCATGGAATTTACTTACAGTAAGAAATCAACTATAGCTTTTCTTTCAAGCTGCCAGGGGAGACCCATGATGACAAACAACTCACTCTTTAAAAAGTGAATAATTTCAGATGACATTTTTCAAGAAGTCTAAAATTAGGCACTGATAGTGTACTGACATTCAGTGAAAAATGGATTTCTCTCATTTTAAGAAGTTGCCTTTTTAAAAGCTCTGTTGCAACACTCCGTTCTGGAGGCTTGATTACGGCCTGATTGACAGATTAAGAATATGGAACTGGAGCCTTTGCAGAGGTGTTCTCTGCAGCAAATTCTTCCTCCATTTTTATTTACCTCTTCCTATTTTCCTATTTCCTTTATCACTCTAACCCATAGCTACTATCAACATTCATGGATTTGATCTCCCCAAGGCTCAATAAAATCTTCTGTAATTTTTATCCTTGTGATGCTTAGATGAAAACTGAGCTCCTGAGGGACTGTGTACCACATTACTCAGGGATTTTGAGCTGAACTATAAACAGCCCCCATAGCCACATCCTGACTCCCCATTTTTGTGCATTAACATCAGCAATATCTTTGCTTTCTAGAGCAACTTCTAAATTATTTGGTTTTTTGTGCTCAAAGGGAGTCTTGATTTATGGATGTGCTTTCTGGCCCTCTGTAGCAAGAAGAGGAAAGTCTTTCAAATAATGGAGGATTGTTGACAGACTGGATGTCTGAACTATCAGATTTAAGCAGAAAACTCAGAGATCAAACAGAATAGGAGCCAAAATACCGATGAATCTCCAGGGACACAAGGTGAGAGCTGAAGGATTTTGCTTTTAGTAAGGCTTTTAAGGAATGTTGTATCTGTACTCAGCCATAACATCTTTTATATAGTTTGCTCCTTGCAGCCAACTTGCAATTATTCTAATAACTAGTTTGTTCTTTTTTTTCTGCTGCATGTTTTGCCCTGTTATGAAGTATTAACCATTTTGATGACATGGATTAAAAAACTTAAACAAAGAATATACCACCTTGTACCAAAGAGCTAAATATGATTGCGTCATAATACTTTTACAGGGCTTTAAACTCTGAACTAAATGTTGAATGTTTAAGTGCCTTCATCAATCCTTACAAAAAACTTGATTTTGTCATGAAAGGATTTTTTAACCATTTAGGTTAAAAAAAAAAAAAATCAGCAAAAAGACATCAGAGACAGGTTTGTAAAAAAAAATCTTTTGGGGGGGATTTTTGTGGGGGTTTTAATTATTATAATTTTAGTTTATTTTCTGTGTTATCATGATAGGTATGTTTATGTAGGTAACTTTTAAAGTAATTTTGCAGAGTCATAACATATGCAAAAGGACTGTGACAACTGAAGCATAAATTAACTTTGTATTTAATTGAGGTGGATTATACTATAATTGCAGCTCAGATAATGGTTCCCGGACTCATTGCTTTGGTTGGGCAGATGTTGGCATATGAATGTTCAACTTTGAGTAAAAAAGACTGACAATATAATTTTCCATAGTATAAGCTTATGTGTGCTTTCTTATTTAAGAAAAAAAATATTTTTAATTGCTATAAATTTGTTTCAAATTATATTCAAGCATCTAGAGGTAAAGCAAGTGAAGGAATAACAAAAATCCTTCTCTTGTAGAAAATCACAACTCTACACACAGAATTTAAAGAGTTCACTTCTGTTTATATGCTTACACGTCATCTAGTCCATTGAATAAGCAGAACTACAGCAATTTTTCTGAGATTTTTAGAAGCTGTTCCATCAGTCTACCTCAAATAGTGAAAGTAACTTATGGAAAAGGCACTGGTCTTCTTCACCTGCATCCCTCATCTTCATATCCATCATCATATCTCGCACAGCTCATCCATGATATCCCTGAGAACAGTTCTTTATTAGAAACAGAGCTTCTGGAATCTCTTGCTGTGAAAGTATTTCTTTCTCCATGGAGGTGGTGCTGTGACAATCTACTGCAGAGCTGTTCCTGATTAAGAATATTCCTCCTCGTTAGAAAACAAACAGAGCAATAAGTGAGCAGCATTTGTTTTAGAGAAGTAAACCACCTACCTTAGCAGACAATGCATAAATGCCAGTATTCCTATGGATCACCTGAATCCCGTGCTTTGTTCTCATCTACACTGGTGAAGTCTGTGGATTTTCCCAGCTGGTATTTCTGAGCATTGGTTTCCTAAACTGTTTTTCCATTTTCTATGGCAGAGCCTTTTTATCATAAACCAGGAAAATTCAGACTTGAACAAATATATAATTAAGAACTAGGAATATGTTATTAGATTATTTTTTTCTTGTCACACAGAGTCTTTAGAGTGTTCTGCATGAGATACGTCTTACATAAAAATAACTTTAAAAACAGCAAAAAACCCGAAACAACCCCAATCAAGAAAACCCCAAACAAATTAAAATCCCCAACCAATAAGCAGAAAGGATATTTACAGAAACCTTAAACTGGAGGGATCTGTAGTTGTGCAACATGGGAAGAATTCAGAAAATGTAAGGGAAATCATTGCAAAAGGTTGCATATCCTTAAACATGTTATTACAAAAAACCTGCTGAGGAATATCTGTTGTCAATTAGCAAGCTAACCGATGACCTTTAAATTATCTTCTTGATAATGTAATTACCCAGATAATTTATCCAGAAGTAAGTTTCTTTTGAAAGAACAGATCTGTATTTTAGGCTGTAACTGCTAACAGAATGTGCTTCTATTGCTGCATGTCAACATCAGAATCATCTAAGTTATAGTATATTATGTTATTGATATTATTGCTGAATAATTTCGGAATAGTTATCAGTATTCAATAATACCAGGCATGGTTTATCATGGCTTTTCATATTGACTAAAAATAATTATTTGTAGTTTTCATACTCTGTGATCTTGAAGTCAGCAAACAGTTGCACTTTATCTCCTTTTCTAATTAGAACTGTATGTTTTTCCAGCTTTAGTAGCAAATTAATGTTAATGTGCAAGACTCAAACAGAATTGTTAAGATTGTAAGTGTCTGCTTTTTTGGCCCTTTTCAGGTCCTTGTCTCCAAATCTAACTATGAGCACCAGCTGCAGCTTCAGAGATTGAGGGAAGGAGGGAAGAAGGTTTACCTGGTCCCAAACTAGGCAATTGTGTTAATCTGGAAATAATCAAACCTAACTGAGATCTTATGTCATTAGTCACCATCCTCAGCACAACACTGGTTTATCAATAAGATTCCACTACTCCAAGAGCAGAGCAAGAATTCTGGCCCCAAAAATCTGAGAGGTGTAAGGACTGGATAGAAATTAAATAAAATTATACCCAAATTGGCACAGATAGTAATTGACAGATCAGTAATCCCTTTCTTTAGTGCTCTCGTTCAGTATTTTTGAGGGGAATAGAAACAAGTCCATTCCCCAAAGCCGTGGAGAAACAGAGTTATTTATAACCAGCTTTATTTCTGAAGGTCAAGGTTGCTCTATCCAAACCAAGGGATTTGAACACTACTCAGAACTGATAGTTTCCTTCCATATGCCCTACAGACGATGGATGCGGGATAATTTAAGTCTTGAGGAGCTTAATGGGAAAGAGAGGAGAATTAAGAGTACGGGCAAAAGTCCTGTAGAAAATGCTGATGTTTGACGAGTGTCATTCAGTGAGTGATCTAACAACTCTCAACCACAAAGTCAGAATACTTTTATTATTTTAAATCTAAAATACAAATAAAAATAATTTACAATAACTAAATAATAACATAAAGTGAGGCTCTGTTAAAGACGACACAAAGGACTAAAAAATTCCAATGGAATAGACTGAAAGCTGAGCTGAATATAGAGTTGAAGAACTCAAAATTTAGCTGAATAAAATCTAGGAATCACTCATCTCTACATATAGAAGTAAAACTATTTTTATATACATACAAATGTGTATATATATTAAATATATATTTTACAATGGGAAGAATTGAATTGCAGGATTTTTTTTCAAATAGTTTTTGGTAAGTTTGTATTTATCCTTGTAGCAGGTACATCAAACCACTTGCAAGTGGAAAAACAAATTCTTTCAACCCCAGGAAAAATCTACACTGGCAATAGTTTTTCAGCACCCTTTCTTTGATTTTAATGGTTTTCACCATTAAAAGCTCTTACAGAGCTTTCTTAGATTTTGTGGAAGGTTTCAATGGGAGAGTGGAATTGTTAACACTGATCTTGGTCACTTTTTTGTTATTGTACTTCCTAGAGTATGCATAAAGTATCATAAATATTTTGAGTATACATGGAAAAAAAATAGATACTCTTTGGCTAATCCAAACAATGGCTGTAAAGGGTAATCAAGCTCAGGAATGACTATTTTTCATAAAATTTACAAAAAATGCAAAAATATGTAATTTTCAATCCACTCAAAGAACACAGATAAATCCAAGCTTAACAAAATATTTCAAAACTTTTTAATCATTATTCATGCTCAGAGAACAGTAGAAAAATTATTTCATAACATGACTGGTTTAATATAAAATTAAAAACTAGTTTAAGTGATATGAACAAAATATTCTGACATATCCAAATTATTTACTCCTCATTAAATAATTGAAAACTAGTCGTCATACTGAATCAGTCTCTAAAGCTCTTTCTGACTGTAACGATTTCATTAAAATCTCAAGTGTAATAGCTTTCAAATTTCCATTACAAAATGAACTTTACAGATCAAGATAACCATGACAGTAAGATTGGACGGGAGAATATCATCTGGCTCAGTGTGTGGAACTGATATACCGTAAAAGGCAAATTTGTGAAAAGGAAAATCTGAGGTAGCCATAAACAAGTTTACAGAAAGCATTGTAGGCCTGGAGAAAATAGAGCTTTTGTGGCCATGGAATAGCAAAAAACTATGTGAGACGGTATTTCTGATCAACATAGAAGTTTTCTACGCTGTCAGGGCCCTGAAGAAATGCTCCAGTGACTCTCCCTTGAGGAATCTGCTCCCAGCAGACCCCAGAGTCACAAGTTTCTTCCTCACATCCCTGATGTATGCTAAGAAGCTGCGGCTGACATCTGCTCTCACTATTATCTGGATAACTTCTTCCTCTGACTAATGATATACATTCTTAACTTCCAGAACATACCTTCCAGCAGAGGAAAGAAGAATTTAGGTAATTTTATGGAGCACCTTACTTAGGGTAGGCATATAAGGCAATGCCAATCATGCATCTGACATATTTTAAGAGACACAGTGTAAGAAATAAGATACTGAATAAAGATAGAGAAATATTCCAAAAAGGACCTTATGAATTGGTCTTTCTCCAGTATAACTTCAACTTAGACACTTGAGATAAAGATTCAAGACAATTCTCAAAGACAATTTGAACTGTTATTTAAAGCTAGTGTCAGTCCTTCAAAATACAAAGTTTTGCCCAAATGGACGATGGCTTTCGTCATCACCATTCTGTGGAGCATTAGTTTGTATGTAGCCTTTTGTGTTCCTGTCAGCTTTAGTGACTCAGCTAATTGACTCCTGTGTCCTATGTAAATAATTTCTCATGTGAGAGAGTTTCAAATGCTGTTGAATAGAGCTCTACATATGTGCAATGTTGCTCCTACAGATATTGGAAAGGAGCAAAAGCATTCAGAGACATACTTAGCTTGTTCTAAGCATACCTATTTGTGCAGTGCAAATACATTATTTTGTGACAAATGCATCAGCAAGAGCAATACCACCTCCTCTTATATGGAAATGGACACAAACATCTAACTCTTTTTTTTGATATAATGCTTCATTACAAATATTTACCTATGCAAGAATGAAAGAGTGAGGCTCAATGATAGCTCTTAATAGAGAATAAACAGGGTGACACACTTTCTAACTGGAGACACATGAGTACTTGGATCATAAACATACTTTCTTGGAACAGGGAAGGATAATCTTCATAAAGATTTAAAAGGACATACAGTATATTTATCCAGTTGAATATCTGAAAGCATGGTTTCAACAAATGATGACTGGTTCACATTTAAATAAAACAAAACAAAAACCCCAAACTATATCAAAGTTCAAATTCCATAGAAATTGGCTTTTTGAAGCCATTAGAAAATTGCATGTTGATTTTAAAATTCATGAAAATGCAAAGGAAAGTATCACAGTCATGAATATATTAAATCAGCCAAATTTTGGGTCATCCCCATGATAGTCACTGAAGAAAATTAATTGCTTCTGAAGGATGGCCTGTGTTCCGTGAGGAGTGCTGCACTTGCATCTAATAGATGTCCGTCATTAAAGTTTGATTGAGTTGAATGCATGACTGATTATTCCCTCTAGTCACTTGGGAGTTTCCATTAGACAAATAGTTAAAGTGGAGGGAAATGTGTCACCGGGTAGCTATGATCTTGGATTTATTTACTATTGATTGACCTTGCATTAGGTAATGTGAATTTGCTGAAAGTCAATTAATCCTTATGTTTTAGTTAGTCGAAGTTTTATTTATTTATTGGTAAGTAAAAATATGTGTAGAACCTGCTAAGCCCATCCATGAGTATCTATTTTGGAGTTCCTACTTCAAGGCAAGAAAATTCAGTAACTATCCTCAAGGGCATAATCAAATTGCCAACATCTGTGGGAGTGTTGCATTATTTTCTTGGTGAATTGATCCTCCCTGTAGTCTGGCTATGCTATTATCCGTGAGTTTCCCAATATCTTATTTGTATCCCACATCAAGAATGTGAGACATGCCACATTTGTTTAAACAAACATATGAATGTTATTTCCAGTCTTTTGTGGAGTTTATCAACGTATGTGTTCATACATGTACGATTGTATGCTGATCTGAAAATAAATATCAAATAAAACTTTCATAATTCTATATTTATTCACCGAATGCTATAGACATTGGCTAATGCTTTATTTCCTTGTTTCCTACAGCACTCATCCTAATTTGTATGTAGATGCTGCTATTTAATTAGTTTACAGATTAGTGATCCGAGTATCTGTGATGTGCAGGTAATATTTATAATTAGAGACTAATTTGCAATGAATATTTATTTTGCTGTCCATATATCACTGGATTAAGTCAGAATCGACTGACCTATTTGTAATCCATTCTAGGGATTTTTATTGTCATTTTTTGCCTTTTAAAGGAATCATTTTATACTGTTTGTGGGAATATTCTGTTGTGTACTCCAATGGTTTAACAGCTACTACAGATACTCTTGTTAGAAAGATGGTGTGAAAGACTGAATCCTTTAGATTCAAAACAGTGCTCAGGAATCTCATGTTATCTTTTAGTATGCTTTCATATAAATAGAGACATTTATAATATATGTGTGGATATTTCTACATTACAAACTTGGGCAAGGAGGAAATAATGAGTAGTTTCTATCTATCTATCTTTCGCCTGCAATGTTTCTAGATATTTTTGTTTGAGTGTAAATAATAGATATATACTACAATTCTTTGTGAATTCTAGAAAACTAAAGTTCTTTCGCAAGTATGGAATTCAAATAAGACAGATTAAAAGAGATGAATACTTATAGCTAGGCTTTATTACTTTGGACTGGATCTTGATTTATTTTCTAATTAAAACATGTTAATTTACTCTTTGTTTTATTTCCAATAATGAATAATATTTATCCTTACTTTTTACAGGAATAGCTGATTGATAACTCTTATTAGATGAATATTGTATGGTTTTATTCCAGTCAATTATAGCACTATTAAAGAAGAATAACACTGCTGTGCATGACTAAATTACTTCATTCTGCACCAAGAATTGGCTCAATTCTGTGCACAGAACAGACAGGCTTCTGGAATAAGTGCATTAACTTTCTGAAGGAACTGACAGTGTTCAGCAGTTATGATTTTTTTCCTTCTTTTTTTCACCTCTATTCTCCTGCACATTTTGGGTTTTATAAGAGGCAGTTATCAAACTCTTAAATTCTCATTTCTTTCCTGAAATTTTAAGCAACTGAAAATACAAACTTAGTTTACCTACAGCTTGGTAACTTCTAGCAGCAGTAGAATTTCTTCATTTGGTATGTTGGACTTGAATTGAACTTTGGAATCTTTTCATCATATGAATATTGAAATTTGCTGTGAAATTTAGACTACAACTGAAAAAAAATGATATATGTACAAATGGATCCTTCCCTCTCACCTAGACTGACATTTTTAAAATATATTTTGAAAGAAGAAATAACAATTACAAATGTAGCAAATTTTCCATGATTTGTAGCAACATCAGTGAAATGAAACTATAAATAATTGAATCATTTCCAAACACCCTATGACTGACAACCGCTTAAAAATATTCTGACTGTTCATGCCATTTCACATATTGCTATGCTCAATTTTAATTTAATTTTATGCCATATATAGCTTTATTAAAGATATTGGCTTCAAATTGCCAGAAGTTTCCATGATATTTGTCTTCTCAAAACTAGCAACCAACTAAAACACACCAATCTGGCTGATAAATATTGCAGTGAAAAAATTAGTCCCTGAATCCAAAATCTTTGTTGTTCATCTTATTGTCACCTGGCAGAAAATCAGAAAATTTAAGAACTCAGCTGATGTCGAAAGACAATCACATATGGAAATACAATTTTCAGCTAACCTGCAGAATTTAATAACATCACATTTTGCATGCTGTGGGTTTGGGTTTTTTCCATGGGTCAGCACACAGCAAATGGAGTTTACACTTCTAAATCAGCAAATATAAATTTCTTGGACTTATTTTCATGACTACCCCAGTAAGGTACCTCCACAAGAGAATCATCAAAACCTATGGATTTTATACATAGGTATACCAAGATACATCACATATCCCTATGGAAAATCAGTGAAAAGCCCAAAAGATGTGATACACCAGAGTCGTCTCACACAGGGAAACAGCAAAAGATAAAAGTGCCTGTTTCCCCACATTTGAGCACATTTTTTATCAAACAACCTTTCATCCCCCCTCCTTCCACTTCTATCCTCTGCAAAAAAACTGCACAGTATGCTCGAAAGAAAAGCTTGAGAAGCAGCATTCAAGCAGTGGGCAATAAAGGTATACGTAATTAGCCCTTTCTCCTACTCTTAGGTCCCAAGCAATTTTTTGCTAAGCAGTATTGCCAGGTAAGCAATGTATTTAGTGCTTTAAACAATCTCAGCACGCTGCAATGCAGAATAGATACCTTAAGGTAAGAAAGTCTTAGGCAGACAACTTTCCGTGTATTTTCATTTAATTTATTTCAAGATGCAAAATACATACTGGGAAAAGCAATTTTCTTAATTTTTATTGAGTAAAACCCTACCGAAGACAGAAAGAAGTACAATAAATAACCACAACCTTTGCTTGGCACAGCTATTGGTTGTGTGAAGGCCAACTCCTTCTCACGGGACTAGAGGCTACCTTTGCTCTAATTACAATTTCCTATATGGAATCTTAAATGTCTAAGGACTAATGAAACAAATCTTACCTGATAATCTAACATTTTAGTAGTTATATCATCCTCAGACATCTTAAGTTTTATAGATGCTGAATCCAGAGGAGTTTTTAAGACAATCTGTCTCTGTTTCTTTTCCTCCACAGAGAAGGTGGGAGTAAATAATGTAGGAATGTGCAGGGCTCTGTATACTTCTGCTTGGCTTTTATTCGAGTGGGGAAGCTCACCAAGGACACATCCCCAGCTCAGGATAGTGCTGGAGTTTGAGAACTGGCTGACACAGCACTATTGAAACAGTTCGAACTTTGCACTCATTCTCAAAGCCATCAATCCTGACACAAATGGACACAGAGATGAAGCATTCAGGCAAGCATGGAAAATGGCACCTTTTCCCTGTCACAGCTGCTGCAAGTGGGTAACTTTTGGTAGGTCTGAAGACATATGTCATTCCACAGGGCAAAGCCAAACTGCCCTGGAAGTAGGAGTAGAGACGGGTTGGACAAGTTCATCGATCACGGGGGACTCTACCCCCAAACATTATACTGCTTGGAAGCAGTATGCCCACCTGGGTCTATTCCAGCTTTTGAGCTAGAGGCTGCAAACTGCCACTTTGTAGACATAATTAGACGAAGCTTAGTGCCACAGTCTGACATCCTCTGAAAAAACATAAAATTTATCTGAGGGAAGCAGTAGACACTGTACTCTAGGGAGCATTCCTGCACTGCTGGGAAATCCAGCAGCAACTCTTATTTCCATAGCTCTCTGAAATCCTTCTGGTAATGGTTCACCACAGCTATTAAATACATGCATAACTCCATATAATCCCCCACTTCCTCCCCTCTCCATTTGTTCATAAGATATTTTCAGAGGAAGAGGCTTCAAACTAAGCTGCTATCCAAAGTATGTTTGATTTTGATTCTTATGTCATGATTTTTGTGTTATTTTTTCATGAGAAACTATATTTTTTTCTAACATTTTTCTACTAAAGTAATTTTGGAACTTGATCTATTTGAGGTTGTACTGAATACATATTTGGAAGGAGGGGCACATGACTGAACATAGGAAAAAGAACTTGCAAACAATCATGTCTACAAGGAAACTGCAACTAAGCAAACAATTTCTGTTAAAGGAACTGTAAAGATGCAATGTCTGGGAGATTATATCTAAATTTAAAAACGGACACTTGTGTAGCTGTCTGAAACACAAACAGTGCAATGCTCAGCATGACTTTCCAAGCGACCTCAAATATCTGAAACAAGAAGACAATAAAGAAACAGTGTCAGCGTGCTAGAGTGCAAGATGAACACTGAGAGGTAGATAAAGGAACGAGTACCTGGAGGATGTCAGGTTGAGAGCCAGCTCTCCTGCAATCGACGTGATGATTCTCTGGGACTATAAATCAAAACTTCACCATAATCAGAGCACCTGGGAAAAAAATAAAGAGGAAAACACTAAAAAGAATTTTTTTGTGAAAAAAACCCCAAAACCAAACAAACCCTACACCAGCAAAATCTCTTAGATTAGGGAGGTGTAACTTAGCAAAATCAGCTCCTTGCATTTATGCATACTAGACCACACATCAAGTAATTCCTAGAAATGGCAAAAAAAAAAAAAAATCTATTATTGTACTTATTTTTTTTCCCATTTAGAGTGTGAATTTCTGGTAAGATTTTTAGTTTCATTATTTTTTGAAAAGCTTCATCAAATTTGATTAAATATGAACTTATCTGTTACAACTTCACTAGCTTTCTATCTCAGCAGCACTTGAGAAAATAGAGAAATAAGACAGTACATTTGAACAGCTGCTCTATTAGAAGGGCCTAGATGTTTTCTCTGCCCATAATCCCAGTAACTTGCAAGAAGCCTAATTGCTGAGAAACCCAGATTGTCTATACTATGAGAGACACTATTTGCAGTTGCAGTAGAAACCTTTAACTGAATTGAATTCAAGAATATATTTTTTCCTTGGTGTAGGTAATTTCAAGGACTGAAAAAAGACTTATGATTATTATACTATTTTCTGCAATATTTTCTAGAACTTCATTAAAATGAAGAAGGATGTGCAGAAATTCCTGGAAGATTGTGGTACTTTCCCTAGATCAAAGTATTGACTTTTACCTCATAATTGTAGTAAGATCAAATGTCTCTGCATGTTTCTATACAGTTGATGATTGTACCACACTGCAGTTCTTTAGCATTTCTACTTTCAATTTGCCTGAGGCTAGTGACGAAATTCCTCCCTCCTTCTGGTATGCATGATTGCAAATGTGGCAAAATGAGAAATCTATGGAAACAAGAACTAAAAAATTATTCTAAAAGCAAAGACAATTAAGAAAAAAAAGAAAGCACAGTATTCACATAGGAGGGAAAAAGTGTTAATGCATCTGCTTACTCATTTTCTCTCTATTTTCTATCGAGATTTTGAGAGGAAGTGGTTAGTTGAAGAAACGTAGAAAAGATTGGCAGGAAATATTGCTGGGGGAAAGCTGAAGAGAGAGTACAGGATTGTAGACAGCATCAGGCTGCACAGGCAGAAAAAGCTCATGCAGAGGATTTTCAATCAGACCAGCAGTCAGCAAATAGGAGGAAATAGATACTCAAGTGACAGCTCCACTGTCAGATGGCATGCTCATCAAAAAAAAACCCCTGGCCTGCTTGCCTACCTGCCTGCCCCTGCTGGCCCCATAAGCTCTTCAGCCTGGAAACAGAGGAGGATACCTTCCTGGGTTGGATGTCCTGAAAATAGACCAGAGAGGAATGGATATTCTGTCTGCTGCTTCTTGTGTTCGCAGATGTGTCAAGGGAGAACACTTTCACACACCTTCGCACCAAGGACAGGACAGGAAGTAAAGGTGGAAGCCATGTCTTTGCCTCTTCTATATACTGCAAGTAAGTATGGGTCTCTTTTTCGATTTCTCATTTCACTGCTAGTCACATTTTCAGGAAAAAATTGTCACCTTTCTTTAATCCAGTGCTAAATTACTGTAAACTTATTTGACTATATAAATATTTATGTTTATATTTGCATACGAATATGCCATATATGTAAGGATCATGAAAACATTTCCACCAAAAAGAATGTCTCAAGTTATCAAAAAGGTAAGGTGAGGGCGATTAAATACTTACATAGTAAGAGGATTAATAAGTACATTGAGAAAGGTTAAAAAAAAAACATTGAGAAAGTATGTCAAAGTATGGAATTGAAGCTAACCTTCAATTTGCTAACTTGCAAACAGTTTGCTAAAAGTGTGGTAAACTTTGAATATTTTCAGAGTGCTAGATTTTTGATAAATTATATAGATTATCTCCTGTGTCTATGCCCTAAAATCTATATTTGAGATGATTCTGATGCTTGCTAAAATAGGAAATCTTTTAATGGCTATTTAAGTCCCTACTGGCTAAGGTTAGCCAGTTTTTCTGTGGGTATTTCTCACTTGAAAAATATCTTTCAAAGTGGTGAAAATTTTCAGCCAACCATCATGTTGTGAACAAAATCCATAAAATGTGCAAATTAAGTTAGACATTAACAAAATTCTTCGAAGACCAAGGTCAATTAGAGAGTGACATAAGGGAAATTGTTGAAGCAGAGTCACTGAAGATATTTAAGGCCATTCTAGTAATACATATGACTAATTATATAGCACTGACTGCTTTCAAAGTATTATACAGACATGAACTAATTAATCTGCTCAACACCCGTCAGACACAGGAGAGGAAGTATTGCAAATTATAGCACCACCTGCCACAGCTTCTGGTAAAAGGTAGAAAAAATCCCTTATTTTCAACAATCATCCCATGCTGGGCTTTCTGTCTTTGGTAACTAAATGCACGTGCTTGTGTGTATATGCAAACTGAAATAACTGAAGACATGTAAAAGTAAATGGGGGAAAAAAAATAGATATAAAAGTCTGGTTTTGAAGGACACTAATTTGGATTACTGAACAATGCTACTATTCCAGCTTTTATGATCCATTTGAGTCAATAGTGTACAAAGTTAAAATATTAAAGACTTATTAATAGTGTTTCTTTACCCTACATCTCATCATATACTGAGCAGTGGAGCTCTAGAAGTTGGGAAGTAATTTTTTATCCTCCACTGACTTGTGTATCAATTATATTCTTAATTTGTCTTACTGCAGTAATTAAGATTCCTCTTTGCTACAGTTGTACAAAAAAATCAAGAATGTTTTAGTGAAAAGACAACAATTCAAGAAAAAACAGCAGATGAATATACTCAGAAACAACATATTGTTCTTATGTTTGGCTGTGACATAAGCATATCCTAAATTTTCAGTATTGAAAGAAAATAAAATTATTTACATATTGCTTTGGTAACTACTGAAAAATAGTGGCTTTGATAGCAGACATGCAGTAGATAAAGTGTTCAGTAGCAGTGCTTGACTAACATTTGTCTTCTTTGAAATATCAGAGAGCAGAGAACTCAGAGAATTCAAAAGTAATATACATGTCATAGAGTCAAAGACAGTGATGATGTTGTCTAGGAAAGGTGGTGAGAAGAGAACTTAGCACTTAACTTGACTGGGGAAGTTTTTATTATTTGTATGCATGGAAGGAGTACACTGCTAGGTTTTTTTATTAAATCAGTTGCAAAAAGAAATGCTCTCATCTTTCTTTAAAACAGACTTGTGAACCTTGTCTGAAACTTGAGACAGAGAGTGATATAAACACACACATTATTCATGGAAGGGTAACTAGTGGATTTTCCAGATAGTGAAGTACGAGCAAATCTTCTTTAGTTATTGTTTAAGCTTTCTAGGTTTCCTACAGAAAAAGTTAAAGGACCTCTAAAATATTTTGAATTATTAGAGAGAAATTACGTACCTGGACTTGTATATGAAGACATTTCAAACTGTTAATTTAAGAACAATATGCCCAGATTTTCTTAGCTCATTTAGGAAGCATAATGTTTTTAATGCCAGATTTCTGGTCTTTAATTTAACCTTAAAGACAGACTAACTAATAAGCCTGCAGTTGAGCTGGGGCATGGTCTTAGTTATGGAGACATTCACTAGTCCCTTTAGTCTTTCAAGTTTGGACCAGGTTTAGTTCTGAGTTTTGAACCTAGAGAGAAAAGATGGTACCATACCTCTTTTCAGAGTGATGCCACTTGTCCTTTTCTTCAGCATCGAATCTCCTTAACATAATAAAGGAAGATTATAGATAAATAATATTTCATTATTCATCATAGACAGTCGTGAAATTTGTGAAATTTATGAAATTTATATTTTTTCACAAATACTATTACTGTAAAACTAACTAGTGGCAAAATTAGTGTAAATCTGAGGAAGTCTTAGAGTAGGAAAAATGAGGATTCATAGGAATACTTTCATTTTCTATTTAAAAATATCTAAAAATACTAAAAGGGGAAAAAATTTTACCTAGTGCATAATAAACACATTGCTCTTATTGCTCCAAGGCATAAACAAGGCCAAGAGTTAAGTAGGAGTCAAGTTACATTAGTTTGGATCAAAAAGTGAGGGCTATAAATCTTCATGCATTCAGATATAAGCTAGGAACTATCTAATAAGAATTCAGAAGAAATTTTCCCTTTAGGCAGATTTTTCAATAGAGATTTTAGTATCTTTTTCTGATGTATTCAATCCTGCCTATTGAAGATGAAATAAATAGAGAGAACCTTGATTCATTATAGCAATTTCTACATATTTACATGTTCTTAAAGACCATTTTGGCCTTGGCAGTTCAGTCAGACTGGAGGCATTTCAAAATTGGTACTGATGACTACACCTCAGCTTTTCCAACTGTAAAAAAATATCCCTATACTCACATTAAAAGTAGGCTAAAGTTTGAAATATCTGAGCACACTGACTGCATTCTATCCTTATGTTTTGTATATTCTGGATGTATTGCTGCATGAGTGCTCTAGACATAGCATAGGCAGAGGTATATGATGCCCATCATTTGGTCTACTGTAGCCTCCAAAACATCTTACCCTGGAAAACCTTACAATAATGGCAGATTATGAATCTGTCAAAGCAGATCTGCAATACATGTGAAAATCTGTGTCATAGAAGATGCCTTATTCAAAATGTTTTCATTGTATCGTAGCTCAAATTTTACCAGATAAATCATATTTTATTTGTTTCAAATGTGAAGTTAACAGTTATCTGGAAGAATGTAGCGGTTCAAATAAATATTATACCACTTGTTCATTCGGCTCTGCTTTGTACAAGTGCTATTTTTGAAATAAGAAAACCTTAATTCCAAAGGCATGTCAGTCAAAACTTTTTTTGCCAGAGTACAGCTTGAAAAAAAACCAAAAAACCATGACCAACAACAAAATCACAACCAAAGAAAACCACACAAAAAACAAGAAGATCACTTTCTTTAGCCTAAATAATTAATATTCATATTCATTGTTATCTACAGGTAGGGGTTAATTGTTAATACAGGCTTTGAAGCAGCTTGGATGAAGACAGGTCAATGAAGAATAAAAGTGAAAACTGCAGGTGATAATCAGAATTCTGGGGAGATCAAGAATGCCTTTCTATTGTGAAATCTTAAATTTACAGAAGTTTTACTGGAGAAAGCATAGGACTATACATCCACTAAAACAAGTAAAATGTTCTGTCTCCATAAAGGGTAACAAACTTTTCCAGAGGATCCTCGGCTAAAATGTAAAATCCCTGCAATGCCAGATTTTCAGGGAGATTCAAGGACTCTTTTTTTTTCTGTACCTGAAGGCTTATGTTAATCCAGTCAGTAAGGCCAGTAATTTATCGAGCACACAAGGATGGCAGTCGTTTGGGCTGTCTGTGTTTACTTTGCTTTTGTAAACTACGTTTAATGGAGAATGATCTCCTGTGACAGGAGTTGTATCTCACCAAAGGGAGTGTGCCATGAAAATCCTCCAGTTTCTTCTACACAGGGTAAGGGTACCCCTGTCTAATTACAGTTTTATTTATGTTTATGCTCCAGCAAATGCAGTCAAAGATCACAGCACCAGGATAATGCTGAGCTCTGAAAGATATTGCACTTTAGAAGAAGTACCAAAATGCCACCAATGACTGGAAGATAGAGGATGAGAAATAGGAAAAGAAATAGAAGGCTAATTTTGGGGATGTTTGAAGCTTGGGTTTAATAATCAAAAGTTACTAACTGTGCTCTAGAAGTCAATGCTCAGTACTCATATTTGTTATTTCACTCAGTCTTGGAGAAGAAATCAAGAAAAGGGCTGATATTCTGCAAACAAGCTCTACTTCAAGGACAAAATTCCCAGTTTCCCAAATTATAAGTTTAATTGTCTTTTACTGATTATTCTAGATGTAGAAGGTAAACTAACAAACCAAAGAGTAGATTTAAGTGTTGAGGTTTTTATGAAAATAGTGTGTATTTCCAATATGTATTGGTAGTACTTAGATTTGATGCATAGAGGAGACATAATAATAAGTAAATACCAAATTCATTATTGCCTACAATGAGCTCTTAATGCTACAAAATGCTCGTACACTCACTGCCTTAAAAAACTGTAGTGTTTAGGATACATATTTGCAACTTAACATTAATTAATAATTCTCTTGGACTAGACTATTTGGAAGACTTTTATGTAGCAACAGAAAGTCATAAATGAGAACCCCCTGCTTTTTGAGAGTTATTTGATTTTAGAGTATTTGTAGGATACTGCACCTCCCGAAACCACAAACAATAAAATAAAATAGAGGGAAGAATTTCTGGACCCAGAAAAAACTTTTTTTTTTTCCCTAAAGCCTTTCTTGTCCAAAAAGTCCTATCACACATACATCTACTTAGCTTTCACCACACAGAATACACAGAAGTGATTTGTTGGTGATGGATGAGTCACTTAAGTTCTGCTCTCAGAAATGAATGGTTCCATTCCCCAGCCTAGAAGATGATGGAGGAAGGTATTTTCACCAATATTGTTGTTTTTGTGACTGGGGTGAGGGTGTATCCGGTAAGATCCAAAGGTCGTACATCAATTTGGTGATAGGCAACCAAGAAAGCTGGGGTTCTCTTCTGCTACTTAAGGTATTCCCTTAAGGAAACAATATGTGTGGAGGGTTGGGTATAAAAAAAAACAAGGACTTTCTTGAGGCATTATTTTTGGCATCACAGAGGAATGATGTGTAAGACGAAGATGGAAAAGGTGATTAAAAGCATGCTGATAGCACAGCTTCTATTGTCTAACCTCTGGTAGAGCAAGGAGCTTTTCTTCCCAGAAGAGATGACATAAACGTGCAGTGCACTTACTTGTGTTTTGACCCTAAATAATTCAGTACTTAAAAGCTTCAAGACTTCATGTTATACATGCTTGCTTCTGTGAAATCCAGTGCCATGTATTGTTACAGAATGTGTATATATTCTAACAAAAGTTTGACATTATATTCAAAGAAAGAACACTTTTAACTGAAGTAATAAAAAGTAGTACTTGCTTTAAGAGAAGTTTCTAAGACAATAAGGTTTACAGAACGAAAAATAACCACAAACTCTCCTATGAAGATTAAATTTTAAGCTTTCTGATTTTTATCTATAGCTTTATTTTTTAATAGTCAGCATGATATCAAGTTCTTCATACCTTCAGCCTCTAAGAAAGAGGGATGTTATCTGCATCATGAAGTAATGCATGCTTTGGAATGTCTTCTATGAGATTTTTTATATCTTGAACAGGATTGAGGGTGGAAAATGTGCTTCTCTTTCTGTAATAAGTACCCCAGAATAGAATCCAGGCACTTAAGTGACTAAAAATAATGATTGTAAAACTGTTAAGACTGAATCAGTTTTAGTTTGCAGTTCTAAATCAAATTCACTCTGTTGATGTAATGTGCAACAACATGAAAGCCATTAAACCTTCAGCTTAAGCTTGCTTGAATTGGATGTCACTGCTAGAGATTTCTTTGAAATGCATCCAATAAATAGTTTGAAAGTGTCCTCATAAGAAGACCTTAAACATAAATTTTTCTGTATAAATCTGACTTTAGATTTTTTCCTCTCTCTCCATTACATAAGTGTTTACAAAGGTAGGACTATTACAAGAATTCAACTACTACAGCACTGCAGCAAGAAGCTAGACTCTATGAGTGGGTACTGTCAGGCTGATGCCACAGAATATACATTCTGCTGGAGGGCATATAATTTCTCAATCTCAAAATGAAGGCAGAAAATTTGTTCCTCTTTTTAGCAGCGCATTCTTACTGTAGGTAGGGTCTCAGCGACTTTAAAAATAAAGAAATACAACTCCATTAATTTCAGAGATTTAATAAAATTCAATTTAGTAATGAATAAAAAAATCTTGTGCAGATTGCTTTTCTCCTACTACTTTCTTAGAGCTTTTTGTGAAGATGAATCATATTTTTGGCACACTGGTAGGACACTTGCCTTTATATCTTACTTTTGCAGATCACAGATCTGCTGTTTTGGCAGATTTTAGCAAACCATATGAAGTCAGCTTTTCCTGGTATTTCAAGTTACTTAAAGCTCCCCATTACTCTGCCCTCTTTAATGCTATTTTTTTTAGTGACTGGATTTATTTTTTTATATTTTCTAGTGATTGTGCACGATATTCTATATCCTGCTTTTAGCTAACCTTTGAAGGCAAGCTGACTTACAGTGATAGCCTTTCTCCTGCCTCAGAGTTCTCTGTGTATTTATCCACGTTGGATAAAATGTTCAGCGTTGAGCTTTTACTGCCATCTAGTGCCAGAATTAGAAAAAAGAAAAAGTTCAAAATAATAATTTATCTTGGGGCTTGGAAGAGGATCAGTATTGGCTGTAAGTGAGACTGCTTTAGTTTCTGGGTGAATAAAATACCGTAGAGAATTATTAATAGATGAAATTCTAAAGATATGTGAGATTTTATGAGATGCTAGGAAGGCAGGCCAACAGGTACTAAATGGATACATGCTCAACCTAGCATCATGCACTATGCATGCCCACACACAATTATCACATTTACTTTGATACCTGCTACCAAACTGAGAGTAAAAGGAGAATGCACTGTATTTTTTTACATGGCATTTTAAATATGATTGCACTTGCCTACTGGTTCTGGCTGGGATAGAGTTAATTTTTTCATAGTAACCCTTACGGTGCTATGCTTTGTCTTTGTAATGAAAATAGTGTTG
The DNA here is from genome assembly GCA_013397775.1 of Eulacestoma nigropectus. Taxonomy (NCBI): domain Eukaryota; kingdom Metazoa; phylum Chordata; class Aves; order Passeriformes; genus Eulacestoma; species Eulacestoma nigropectus. The sequence continues at coordinate 237,089 of VZTE01003146.1, read as the reverse complement.
ACAAAGTAAGGACGTTTTAGTTATTGCCTGTCAGTGTTTACAAAGAGTCAAGACCTTTTCTGATTCTCACACTGATGCTCCAGCGAGGAGGCTGGAGGTGCACAAGGAGGGGACACAGCTGGGACAGCTGACTGCAACCAGAGGGACATTCCATACCATATGGCAGTAAAAGCTATGGCGAAGAAGGAGAAAGGAGAGGATATCTGGAGTGATGGTGTTTCTTTTCCCAAGTCACCATAACATGTGATAGAGCCTGGCTTTCCTGGGGATGGCTGAACAGCTGCCTGTCAAGGGGAAGAGGTGAATGAATTCCTTGTGCTTGCTTTCACATACAGCTTTTACTTTACCTATTAAACTGTCTTTGTCTCAATCCATCAGTTTTTTCACTTTTACCCTTACAATTCTCTTCTCCATCCCATGGATGGAGTGAGTGAGCATCTGTGCGGGGCTAATGTGTCTACCCCTGTTAAATCACAGTAATTTGTAAACACAGACCAAAAACCCCATCGAAACTAACAAAAAGATTACCCTTACATGAACAAGGTGGAGTTTTGAGTTAAGAAACAGCAAGGAACCTCACAGTGGCACACTGCATGTTATCTCAGAATAGAAAGGAGAAAAGAATGAGAAGACATGGCAATTCAAAAATTATAATAGTAAAAGCAGCTGTGTTTACTGTAAGGTCTGGGCCCTAATGTTCTTTAAGCAAACTCTTACATTGATGAATATAGTGAAAAAATTGAAGTTTTAACTGTTTGTCTCCTTTTAAGACTAAATTTCAGGAAAATTGACAGAAATTTAATAATCAGGTTAAGAAATATCTTTTTGATATCTCCAAAATATTACAGACTCACAGAATCAGCTAGGTTGGAAAAGAACTTTGAGATCATCGAGTCCAATCTATGAACTTACACCACCTTGTCAACCAGACCATGGCACTAAGGGCCACATGCAGTCTTTTCTTAAACACCTCCAGGGACGGTGACTCCACCACCTCGCTGGGCAGCCCATTCTAATGCCCAATCACCCTTTCTGTGAAAAACTTCTTCCTGACATCCAACCTAAAGCTGCCCTGGCACAGCTTAAGGCTCTGTCCTCTTGTCCTGTTGCTGGTTGCCTGGGAGAAGAGACCAACCTTCACCTGGCCACAGCCTCCTTTTAGGCAGTTGTAGAGTGATAAGGTCTCCCCCGAGCCTTCTTTTCTCCAGGTTAAACAACCCCAGCTCCATCAGCTGCTCCTTATAGGACTTGTGTTCCAGACCCTTCACCAACCTTGTTGCCCTTCTCTGGACATGCTCCAGCATCTCAACATCTTTCCTAATTTAAGAGGCCCAGCACTGGACGTAGCACTCGAGGCGTGGCCTCACCAGTGCTGAGTACAGAGGGACAATCACTGCCTTGGTCCTGCTGGCCACACTATTCCTGATACAGGCCAGGATGCCATTGGCCTTCTTGGCCACCTTGGCAAACTGCTGGCTCATGTTCAGTTGGCTGGAGACCAATACTCCCAGGTCCCTTTCTTCCTGGGCACTGCCCAGCCACCTGTCCCCAGCCTGTAGCACTGCAGGGGTTGTTGTGGCCAAAGTGCGGGGCCTGGCATTTGGTATTGTTAAACCTCATCTCACTGGATTTGGCCGATCCACCCAGCCTGTCCAGAACCCTCTGTAGAGCCCTCCTACTCTCCAGCAGATCAACACTTCCCCCAACATGGTATCATCTGCAAATTTGCAGATATGTATAGTAGTCTATTGTATGTGGTTCACTTCTGATATACAGTTTTTGTGTTCCTTACTTTATTTTTTATTTTTTAGCTTTTTAGTTCTTAGTATTAGATAACATACTGGGAGTAGTTCAATGTGGCCAATCATATTCTATAGGGGTCATACTAATGTTAAATCATATTTTGCTATAAAAATGCAAAATTTCTGTCAGTACTGTTGATAGAAACATAATTTAATCTCACTGATGTCTCAAGTGTATAATAATCATAGTACAGACAATTTTGACGTCAGCAGGTATGGGATTAACAGTAGTGGTGTATCAGTTCTACTTTGGCTATAAAATTTGCTTTTAAATTGCAAACAGACAACTTATGGAAACTGTGAGGGCTGTCCACCTAGCAATCTAGAAAAAGATCGCAGATGTGCAGTGGTTAATTTGGGGGAATATTCCATAAAAAACTCCTGACTATACTGAGAATACTACTCCTGGCACAAATAGATAAGGTGACAAAACGAAAGAGGATAGGCTTATTTTGCTTTCCCTAGTCCTACACAGTATATACTTTATTAAGTATTTTCCAAAGGTAGTTGAGAAATATAAAAAGAAATCTGGAAACCCAAAAGCACTAAGGCAAATTTTCTGGGTTTAGCTGCACAGTAGTTTTGCTGAAAACTTAAGTCTTCTTGCTGTATAATGTATCGTCTTTATATTGCCTTACATTACTGAAAAGAATTGCAGAATAACTCATGCTTGATGAAGCACTTCTCAATTGAAATTTGATTTCTTGGTTTATAAAAAGTAGAACAAAACAGAAAAAAAGGGGGGGAAAAGTATTTCTAGCCAAAGGCAGACAGATTTACATTTGCATCACTTTTTATAGTGTTAGTTCAGAACAGCTTGGTCCTGTAGAACATTTTGTTTTCGAGCTTATACTTGTAATAAAACACTCACCAAGTAATTTATTAAATGTGTCTATTAACATGTACACATTAACATCATATTTCCCTAGTGATTTGGTTCTGGAATTAGCTCACAGATCAAGCTGAAAATAATTAATTCATACGAATATAAAGCATGGAATAAAAGATAATGTTTGCAATTCAGTCTTGGATGACTTTTTACTACACTTAAATTTCTTTCAGAGAATAGTAATATTTTTAGTCAAGTTTAACATGTAAAATAACTGCTTTCCCTCATCTCCCAAAGCAACTTCTCATTCTCTTCCAAATTTTCACTGAGAGGAGATATTCCTTGGCACAATAGGAACAGGCAATCCTTTTAGACAAATTATAGTAACCACAATTGTAGCTGGAACCTTTGCTCATATCCCTTGGGATTCAAAGGAAAAGAATTATGGGATACAAAAGCCCTGAGAATTACAAACAGGGAAGCGCAGAATTTTGAGAAGGGTTCTTCTTTTGCTGGAAGTTCCATCACAAAATCATTTGCTCAGGGCTAGGGGAATGGACATGACTGAGTGAAATATGTGTCTATTTTGCAACACAAGCCTAGCCCTGACATCAGAAGAGTGGAATCAGAAAAGTAAGTGGAAATCTCCATTGCTGTGTCTTCCCTGGACTATTGTGCTTCTCCTATGTTGCTTGCAAAGGTAATAGGAAAAGAGAATATTAGGCAGTCAAGGGAGATCAGGTATGGAGAAGAATAGATTTTCAGAGGAAAAAGTTTATTTTTCAATTAGCCTCATAGTTTAAAGTTGTGCTCTTCTCCATTTCTGCAGCTGTATCCCCACTCATTTAGTCAAAAAGATCAACAGTTGAAATATGTGCTATTCCTGACTGGCTGCCTACTTCCTCCTGTGAACGGTTTAACAAGAAATCAGGTGGCCCTTCACCAATTTCTTTTCTTGGGTGGATATTCAAAACAGCTACTGCTCAAAGATTTCAGTTCTCACGATACAAGCAATTTAAGTCAAATTGTCAACACATGCACTGGACTGTCAGCGTGAGTAAATATTGATTCTGCAATCGCACTACACAGGCATACTAAAAAACATAGGTGTGTGCCCATGCAATGTTTCTCTTCAGCCTTTAGTCTACTAAGAATAATCCTAATCTCACTAAAAGATTACACCTGGTGAAAATTGACCAGGTGTGATGTTGCTTCCTGTGAAATAGGAATTTATATTAGCTGCTATGAAGAAAGACAAGGGCAACGTAAAACATCCTCTTTTGTTATGTCTTACAGAAATATATTATGACTCATAGGAGTTTCTCTGTATCTGCGTTTTGTTTTTAACCTAGACTTCATGAATAACAATAATTTAACAAAGTTTTCAGTCAAATACTTCTTAAGTATTGAATACTCCTGAAGCTTGGGAAACAATAACTTTCTATGATGATAGAAGTAAACACTGGGTTTTTTTTCTGATTCAAATTCTACATACTGATTTATAAGAAGTTTTTATAGCTATGTCTATTACTGTAACTCAAACTTTTCACACACTTTGCGAAAAGTTTTAATGCTGACCAGGTAAGGGTTACTTTGCATGAAACTTCTTTGGATACAGCTGATATAACCTAAGACTAAAATAAAGAAGACAGGGTAATTTTCTGTCTTAGACTCCTAATTTCTTGTTGCAGTATCATCAAAATACTATAGATAGTATTTCCACCATCTAATTGTATTTACCTCATAATTCCTATGAAATAACAAACAGCAACTCATATAATTGTAAATAAAGGTTGTTTGTAGAAGTCAATGCATTTAATTTCACTCCAGTGAAAAAGAAAAAAAAATGAAATAACAATAAATAAAAGAAAGAATACTGACTTTGAGTGAATTCTCCAGGTAGCTGATCAAAAAGAAAACAAAAAGCTTAGAGAACATTCTTCTGTTATGTGCTTTCCTTGCATGTTGTTATTGTTTTCCTTGTAGTATTTAATCAATACTCTAAGTACTCTTTTTGCTTTGAATTAAAAGCCTTCTGTACTGAAATACGTGGATACACTGGTGTGTGTCATATCCTGCTATACTATGGTTTTGTCCTCTGCTGGTTCTTTCAGGTCATATGGAAGCCAATGCATTCTAAGCTGAAATCAATAAACTTAAAATGGACAAATCTGCCTTTAAGTAAATGTCAATATTAATTTCTAGTTAAAGCTAAAATATTAGCAAATATGATCTTCCTATGAGGAAGTCGAATTTCACCTTTTAAAACCCTGTTTAAATTCTAATTTAATTCAATGTAGATATTAAAAACCCTAGAAACACCAATTTACATTTTAATTAGGGAATAATTTCTAAATGCTTGAGAAGTCAGCAACATCAAAGCAAAGTTCCTTCTCAGGTGAATTTAAAATATGTGTCTCTCTCACGGTTATTTACTTTTTTTATCCCCCAGATTTAAGGTTTGTCAGTTTTCCATTTCTGTGCTGTATGTTGGTTTTGAGGTTGTTATTCTGTTTCCAGCAGGCAGACAAAAGAGAAGTCAGAGGGAGGAGAGCAGTAAATTATCCTGGTAATATTTTATTATTGGGCCATAGTAGTGCTCCAAACCTAACTAACTAGGAAGGGGTTTGTGTGAATATTGAAGGGCTTTGTAATAATACATTAAGACAAAATGTATGTGAATTGCAGTATTTTACTGGTGCTCACCCATAATCAGTATGTGATTTTTGGCATTTTCACCATTGTAATATAATTTTACAGTGTGTGGCTGATGCAGAGCATGAAATAGCTTTCATAGAATACATGGCTTGGCAAACATAGTAATTTTCAAGAAATTGAGGGCACAAAGTTGAGGAAGGTTAGAAATGGTTGTATGACAAGGTGTTCAAATCCTTATGAATATTAGTTAATTTTTCTACAATATACTGCATACTGGCTATCATTGCCTACAAATGATACTGCTATTTTGTTTTCAGTTTTTAAGTAGCTTTTTTTTTATTCCAGTGGCACATCTTTTCAGCAATTAGAGCATTTTCATTTCCTTTCCACGACTCCACAGTAGCCTGCAGGACAGGACAGAATCTAAATCCTTACTGGTTTTTGTACTCGGCAGCCAACAACAAATTCTTGTAAGAGCACTGCCATAACAGCAGGTATCAAAACTGAATCTACTCATAACTGCATTTTCTCTGCAAATCAGTACTGTAACTTTGCCTTCTGCAATAGTTTATCTAGTACTGGCAGAGTTATTGGTTTCTTCTTTCTCACAGATAAGGAAAGTTCAGATAAGGGCATATATGCCTCTATTACAATTTTATACTTATTGTGATATCACTAAAGTCTTTTCTCTATTGAATGGATATAGATCTTAGAATTTAGATGTAACTAGTGATATTAAGTTTTTCAATGAATCAGGGCTAGTATTCCTCCTACTGGGCTGCCTTATTTACATGTCAAGTCATTGTTAGATGAGTAATTCTATGGTCTTGACTGTTCTGTGGAAACATTTCCTACTCATCAGGCTACCAGATACAAATTAACATCAGACAGATGTTAAAAGCTTTCACATGTGATTTTTAATACTGAATGTCTGAAAGAAGAGGGATTTCAAGGTAGGCTGCATCCAGTGAAATGGTGAGAGAGATGCTTATGTCCAAGAAATTTGCTAATGAATGCACTAAAAGAACTCTCCTACTGTTTAAACATAAGCCACAGTTACTTACCCACAGAGTTTTTCACAGCGCTGAGACTTATGTGAGTGTAAAGTAGACACAGATCAATTCAAGTTCAGAACATAAAAATATTGGCCTAGAAGCAGTGCTCCTTTTCTCACAGGAAAAAAAAAAAAAGATAAATAAAAAATTCATGAGATGCATTAATTTCTCTTGTTGCACTGAATAAAATGTAATAAAAAGAAAGTAGTGCATAATGAGAAAAGGAGAACAAATAAAACTTATTCCCTGACACCAGGAATTCTTTTCCCCATTGGTAGGAGATGAAAAGTGGAATGCTTCTGACTGTAATTATGACTAGCTGCATGAACGGTATGCCTGAGCAACGTTAATGTCCACAACAACCTTATGACATGTCTCCCTTGAACAGCGGTTCTACATAATTCCTAAGAAAATGTTTGAACAGTTTTTTTTTTATCATCTTCTTATTGTCTTATCACAGAGAGAGTGGATTTCCTAGTATAGAATATTTTCAGGACCTTCTAAAAAAGCTACAGCAAAACTCCCTTGTCCTTGGCATAATTTTAAAACATTATCTGTAAGGATCTATTGATTCCATTCCTGCTTTATACTGTCGATCAAACTGTTCCCAATAAGGACATGGTGATCACACACGAGAACTGAATATTGCATTCCTTCTTATCCAGAAATGATTGACTCCTCTCAAGTACATTGTAAGTTCAGTCAATGTGAAGGGTGAAGTCTCATCAAAGTCAATGGAGCTGTGCCATCTTGTGTCAGCTGTGGATTTAACTAATGACTTCCTTGTCTGTTTCTGGCTGGGGTGCCCAGCATTGCCTGGAGACAGCCTACCTCAGAGATGCCTCATAAGACTCTGGTGAGATCTAAATTATAACAAAATGGCTATATGCACATATAATCTAGGGCATATTGCCAACTATTCTTATTTCCAACTGTTCATTAAACACACAAATCATTCCTAAAATCACTGTTGCCTTCTATTTAAAAACCATTTGTGTGCCATTTATTTTTTTTTTTTCAGAGTATTTTTCAAATAATTTTCTTCTTCTAAACCACATACACTGTTGACAAGCCATGAATGATTACTTTGGGTTTAACTGAGATTTGTAAATAATTTACTTCAAAAGAACTACTCTACTTTGTTGACAACAAAGTTAATTGTCAACAAAGATGGAAATGTGCAAACAGGGACAGCATATTGAAAAACAGACTGCAAACACACAGGGAAAGCTAGACTTAGAGCACAGGAAACAAAATGTGTTTGCAGAATAATTTGCATGTAAACAAACATGATTTTTAAAGAAAAAACAAACAAAACCCAAGAAAACCCTCACAAGCTTGTTTGTAGTCCTATAGTCATAGCATATGACAAAATAAGCACCAGTATTAAGATGACCAGAAAATCTTTGGGAGGTTAAGAATTAGTCTAATTAGACTATCTGACTAAATATAAAAGGCTCTGATTATTAATAACATGCTGCAGAGAGCTGACTTGACTTAAGGAAATGTACAACAGAAAGAAATAAATTTGAATGTAAAGAAAAGCTGGAATCTTAATAGGATCCCAGGGCTGTATTTTACTGATGTGCACATTCTTATGGCTCTGCTTTGTTACCATTAGGTTTCATACCTCTAACACAGTTTGTCAGATAAATATTCCTCCTGTGAGAGCTGTAAACACCAGCCTTTCTGAGTGATGGCAACTATGAAAAGTAGTTGAGATGAAGCGGTCACATCAGTTAATGCAGAATGGATAAGTCATTTCATCCATGGTGTATTGCAATGCAGAAGAGAATTCATTAGGGTGATTCCCTCTGCTTATTCAGACATGCACCATTCTCATCCATCACTTGTATAGGATTGAATAACAGTATAATAGAAACAAAAGCCCTTGTCAAGGTGGCATGGGATTCTTGTCTAATACCCAGCTAATAGGAATGAACAAGGTCAAAACAGAAGCTAATTTGGCATGCCAATTTGAAAAGTGCCAGTGTGCTCCTGGGTTGCAAAGTCTTTATGCCTGTATACGGATATACGTATCCATGTGAAACCTCTTAAATAATGTGTGTTCTTTATGCTCTTATTGAAAAGGCACACTCTCATTTCAGTTCTAAGGCTGGGAAACAGCGCTCTGTTCCAGTTGTCAGTCAAAGGATGGGTTGTTCCTGTCAGCAGTTCTTGTCAGGAGGAATGAAGTATGTATCTGTGCTATACACAGCAACTGTTTCCAAATGAGACTACCTCACCTGAATACCTGACAATTGCTTGGGCTGTTGTCATCTACTTTCTGTTACATCCAAATCTATGACACTTTATGCAAAAGTGAAGAGGTCGCCATGGCAACTTTGTATCCCTAAACTTAATAAGAAGGAACAAAACATAGATTTTGCCCTAATAGCATTTTCTTAGCTGTTTCTTTTCTTGACTTGATAAGGGAAACACTGTCCATTAGACACAAATATAAACAGCAACTATCTGGTACCAAATTTCCTTTTTTATTCCTTTGTTTGCCATGGAAATCTTTTCATCTTCCTCTTCTCCTAGAATTTAATATATGCGTATAGAAAACATACATAGATGTGTTATAGTATTTTGAGAAAGATGATGAAGAAAGTAAACTATGAAAAATTCTGGCCAAAGGATACCAGTAAGTCAAGAGTTCTATTGAACATGAGGATTAGACATTTAAAAATAGGGTTTCCAATAAGCTTTAAGAGCATTAGACACCCATCTGTGATGGAATTCAACTCCCTTAGGCTCTTTGAAAAATTTCAGCCAAAATGTTTAACATAGATATAGATGGACAGGTATTTTTTCCTGCAGAGAAATTAAGATAATAGGAATAAAACATCAAGCTTTAGGGCACAAAGTAGCTGGTAACTGATTGGAATAGAACAAGGTTTTCCTTTCATGAACATACCATAAGTACTCTCTTGGTTCCCATTATGTGTGATACATACATTAAAGGGATTTCTTTAATTATTAAGCATACTAGTTTCAAGTCTATATAAGTAGCTTAATTCTTAGGTGCACTGCACTGACTTTTGGTTAGAAATGGTCAATATTCTCAAAAATTCTCAAAAACATTTGGAGATAATATTTCTCTTCCCTTTTGACTGCATGTGGCAGTTAGACACAGTACTTATTTTTGACTTTTGAAAGCCTCTATGTCAGTAAGTGAAACTTCAGAGAATAATGAAAATGCTTTAAAATAAGATCAATACCCATGTTAGTGGTCATATACCTCCAAGTTATCCTCACTTGTGCTTATAATGGCTTGCGTTTTCTGAACAAATCCATTTGCAGTGGTTTTGGCAAAAGCATTTTTTCAAGGAAGTCAATTTCTTTCAATTGCTGTCTAACACACTGTTTTAACAAATTGGTATCAGCTGGATTCAATTTTCACAATTTTAAACCGTTGAGTTTTCATTTTCATGATGTAAGCCATTTTTAGTTAAAAAGATTGGCACTGTATATTCTGTTCTCTTTGCTTTTATAAGTATGGCATTGCATAATTGCATAGGACTCTACACTCATGTTGTGACTGTGATCTTTCTTAATTCAGGATTGTTTTCTGCACATTCCTCCTTAAACCAGTTCAGTGGATATTCCTGTGCATATATTTACTTAATTTAAAATATTTTGACACCCTATTAATAAAAGAATAAATATCCCATAGTAATTCTAAAGATAAATATCTTATTTACGCATCTGAAAGCTATGAAATTTAAAAAGGCCTTCAGAAGAGTTTTATGGTCACCTGTACAGGCCAGTAATATAGCACACACACTTGTGGCAGTAGATATAAATATTACATTTGATATCATTAAGGGTGTTAAGATGTTTGAATACCACTGATATAACTGATCACTTCAAAAATTTTCAAAGAAACAGGAATTAAGTTTCAAAGACTGCACAGTTATGCATTCTATTTTCACAGTATAATTTGTTGAGAGGAAAAGAAAAAAGTTAAATAGAAGGAACATGGTCTGTATATCTACTTCAGTAAGAAAAACAAGAAAATAAAATGTATATTAGGAAACTACAAGCTATATAATTCATATAAGCTAAGAATCTATTTCAGAATAAATTTTAGCTACAACTATTTTCAAAATAAAGTAAAAATAGGGTCAGCCTTTGAATACCATCAGTTTGAATTAGACTGGCGGAATCTGGACCACAGTAAATTAAAGAAGAGTTATATGAAATATTGAATAGATTTTGATCATGGTATGAAATAGATACTACTTTATTTATGAAATGTGTTAATTAATTCATTAAGAACTCGCTTATGGGCCTGGCTACAAGGCCAGATGAACCTGCAAGTCTAGCTAAAACTTCTTTGCCTGACTGAGGATATTTGCATCATTAGGCTACTCTAGGGTAAAATTAGATAGATATGTAGATAGATAGATTAGATTGATAGACAGATGGATAGGTAGGTACATACATACATACATACATACACAGATACATACATACATAGATAGAGAGAACTGCTGCTGATCTGTAATTTTTCTTACTGTCTTAGTAAGAACTTAATAGAGAGACAAGGATGAGGTCTCTGCCCTAATCTAGTGTCCAAAATGTAATTTTCATTTGGTTGAACAGAGTTTAGTCCTGCCCAACTCCAGCACTGTAGAATTCCAGTAATGCCACCAGAGAGAACCTCCTTTTCTCCAGACAGTTTGCTACCGATGATGTCATACCCTCAGGCAGAAGTACTATAAATAGCACTGGAAGATGAAAGGTTCCTTGCCCAGAGGACTCTTTGCTCTGTGTGGAAGCCTGTGGGTGAGCCATGGTTGGAACCAGAAGTGACACAAATTGAATGTATAGGTATTTTCATTTACATACTTTTTTTATCATGCCACTAATAAGTAGTCAGCAGCATAGAGGTGGTATGGGAGGGAGATATGGACCAAGGTAAAGGCTATAACATTTGATTTCCTTCTTGAACTGTAACTATTGAACTTTTGGAATTGTTAACAGCTGATATTTGTGTCTGGAGTGGCACAGATTACATAGTATCAGGCAAAATGATTAGACTCAGTGAGACAGGGCAATGAGTCAATTTACAGGAGCAATGCAGATAGAAATACCAAGGGTTATGACAGATATATCCAAGAAGATTGCATTACACATTGTTATCTAGTGCAGAGCACTTGGGGACTGTAAATGCTGTTACTGTTGAAAAGTTGCTGGTGTATTTAGTATATGAAAGTCAAATTGAAATCCTGAAATTTTCAGTCCTTGCTGTAAATAGAAAATATTTTGCTATGTCTTCCCAGGTGGTTTGGACAACTTAGATATATTGCATGTGTGGAGATTTCCAAGGAAATTGTATTCACCTGAATTATCTATTTCCCTCTTGTATGAAATGTATAGTAATTACACAAAATTGGGCTAATCATAATCAGCTATACAAAATACCATTTAGTCTTGGAAGAAAAGTAGCAAGTTTATGAAAGACAAAAGTTATTTCTAAGTATGTTATGCAGTATATAGAAATAGTAATTTCTGTATAGTGTTGCACACAAAGATTTCATAACAAAAGCACCTGACTGACGATGTATACGACAATGTTTTGAAAACTACCAGGAAATGGCAACAATTACAAAATTTCTTTTAATGGTTCTTATGCTTATAGAAATGTGGGTGGAATGTTCCTGTGAAAAATTTGCCACCTATCTTTTAAAATTAGTAATTGAAATCTTTGTATGTACATACCAACTCTTGTTTAGCAAATATTTAACTTATTTAGAAACTTTCATTCTAACAGTGGATAATTTTTAATATTTACTTTCTTGTAATCAAAGAATTGTTCCCCTTTTTCTTATAACCTTATATCTTTAAAGTACTGCTTTTCTTAGCAATGCTAATGTCTGCTCACATTTTTCTTTTACTCATCTAGTATGGATTCTTGCTTGGAAACTTACAAAAATTTTTCCATCTACTCAAAGAATTTAGGAGAAAATCAACTGGAAACATTACACTGGAAACCTATTTTCTGTATAAATCTGGATGTGGTTTCATAGAAGTTAAGATATGTTTCAGGTTAGAATAGGCTGACTTCCACAAGAGCGTAAAAATATAGACAGAGGTCATAGATCAGCCTCTAAAGTCGACATTCTGACTGAGAATGGTGTGAAGATGCATTGTGATGTGAGGGACCTTTAAGTGATGGGGAAGTTGTTTCTACCTAAAATTGTCACTTACATATTTTTAGGAAGGAGCAGAGAGGTCAGGAAGGTAAAAAACATGTTTCTTTATCTTTTCTGTGTCTCTACCCTACAGCATACTAAAACAGCTGCAGTGTTTCTCTTTAGATCTCCAGCCTTCTTCCATTCTCTGCAACAGAAAAAAAGTTTCTATATCTCATGCACTAGAAAGTAAGGAGAGCATTAGTCTAGTTTACAGTCCTAGTTTTCTAAGAGATAAAAAGCTAGAGGCAGGTGGAAAAATAACACAGAACCCTTAGGATGCTATTGATGTTATATTTCAGAATAACAGAATTAGAAAGTTCTGTTGGAGAAAAACATTTGAGAACATTTCCTTACTACCCCAACCATTAATCTACACTATACAATTTAAACTCTTATGAGTATGTGAAGTTAAAGAACGAGTCACATTACCGTCAGGGTAGTGTAGCAGATACTGAATCGTAGTGGGACATAGACAATAAACTGATACATCTGTTACAATTAAGCCATTGTTCATATGCAAGGAATTCAGTGATATTTATCGCATATTTGTTTCATTTTGTAAAGGTCATGTATAAGAAACATGCTTATTTCCCAATTTAAATAGCCACTAAAATGTCTGTGGTTTGGGGTTGTCCCCTTGAAAATTCTAACTTCTCCAAGCAAATTCCTGATGGAGGTGTCAGAGGAGAGGGAGGTAGAATGAAATCTCATGCTGTCACAGTGTAGTTCCAAATGATATTTGTTGATTAGCCTCCTTCCGTTAAAAGTGTAAACATATTTATGATTGAAATGCAAATGATCAGAAATAAGGTACCTGTCTTCTGCCATGGTCCAAAACTATGTGGTAAAGCAATTCCTAAGCTGTGTCAGTTTCATATTATCACACTCTTTTCTTCTCATATATATTTTGGAGAGTGATAGGATTATCCCAGTATTAAGTGTGCTGGTCTGCAATACAAAGGCACAGAATCAAGAACCTGTCAGATTTGGAGTGCAAACTTGAACCTATTGCTCCCAAATAAAATTTTCAGACTTGTGCTCTGTCTGTTTGTGTGCTTATTTTTAGTCCTGTTTTTAATTGTATGTAAGCTTATGTTAATTCAAGTTGCAGCTACACTAAAATTTAGGTAAATTTCCCAAGTTCACTGTTTTCCATTTCCATTTCTTTTTCTTCACAAAAGAAGGGTCTTGGTCTGGACAGTTGTGAAGTTCATCACGCCTGCGATATTACACACTAAAAAATCTTGTGTTTATGTTTCCGATTGTCTTATTGTACATTTGTCTGTATTCTCCACATCGTTTCACTATAAGCTAAATTTCTCCTTCGAGTATGTGAGCCAAATCTATGAATTTTCTACTAGCTTGTTTTGCAATTGGCATTGAAAGCCTCCAGCAGAGAAGCTGAAAGTTTTCTCACTGAAGTAAATGAAGACATGAAGACAAGGGCATACACAATTACACTAGAGAAAAATCATTGTAAAACATGTAATATTTTAGTGTTTAAGAAGCAAAGAAAATAAATATTTTTAGAAGTTAATTATAGAAATAACTGTAGAAAGTAAACAAGTACCTTGATGGGGTCTGTAGTGATTGGTACACGATAGATAGTACTTAGAAAACGGTACAGAACTAAGTGGCAGATGACCCACTGTGGAACTTCAACTTCCTATCAATTGTTATTTAGGCAATAAATTATTATATACACTATCTTCACCCAATATCACTGTTGAATTTCCAGTCAACCAAAATAGAACATCAGTATGAAAAAAAAAAATTGGTTGCTTTAAAGAGATTTCCAGTTGTAAGATGATGTAAGTGTGGAGATCCTTAGAGACTCATTTGGTCTGTATGGAAATAAAAGGTCAATTATTGCAATGAAAAATTTAATCTAGATTGATGGCAAATGGGGTCTGAGTGTTCAGTGACACTATTGTGGCCCCAGATCATAAAACCTGCACAAATTAACTAAAAATTGGGCAGAATTGGGTGTTTAGCTAAAAGGTCTCTTTGAATAGTTAGTTAAAAATAACTATACACCAGAGATTACTCATTTTTCTCCTCAGAGATGGCAAAAGTGACACGTCACACGTAGAAAACTGAACACTAAACTATCTCATAGATTTCTACAGGCAAGATTTTATTTTTAGGCACTCAAGTTCTGTTGATTTATGGTGAAGTAGATTAAGATAAATTGGCAGAAATTGATCTATTCATTACATCTGAAAATTTCTTTCTTTAAATTTCAGAGGGCATCCTAAGTGTAACAGAGTGCTATGTATCTTTTCTCACTCTTGTGAAAATTATAAGAGATAGTATATAGTTACTGACATAAAAGAGACAGAGTGTAATTGAAAGCTTAGGGTAGCCTGTATTAATGGAATTTGCAAAAGAGAATTAAATTTATTAAATTTTACTTGTGTACTTCACCGAAAACTTTGTATCTCCCTTTACCTTGCTTTTCAGGTCATCTGTATTTTTAGCACAAATCATTTTCTTCTAACACTCACAAAATATTGTTCCATGTGGAAGGACAGAGATTACCAGGAGAAGTGGTAAGCAGAAGGGTTTTACATTGTCAAACAGTAGAGCTATCACAGTCAACCAGAAATATCTTCTGATTGAGTCCCAATTGATTTTTGAAAAGATGAATCTTCAGTGCATGGGAGAATCTCAGTGTGGATGAAACTCCCTTTTGCATTGAAATAAGCCTCATCAAATCAGGTCATTTTCTGATATGAGTAAATAATATGTCTGGAGAACAGGTTCAGACAACAGAATACCAGAGCATGAATTCTCAGATTATGGCCAAACAGAAGGATCAGAAACTCTGTTTTGCTCAAAAGAAAGAATTCTGCAGAGAAACATCAAAGTTGCTAGTGCAGTCTGAAAATTTTTATTCAGCTTGAAGCTCAAGGCACTTTATTTTGGGTCGGGGGTGTTGTAAGCTTTTTCTTTTAACTTTTTTGTTTAAATTTGTCTAAATGGGTAAATTATAAGTGTGACTACAGAAGAAGGAAGGTCGCTCCCATAAAAAACAATTAGATTTAGAAATTAAGAAGTGCTTTTGTATTATCCCTTTCAATTTTTCTAATGCTTTTCCGGATTTTAAAAATTTGGAAATATTTTCAGTTTTATCAAAACTTGGGTTTTTTAAAATTTGTTATTTAACAGAAAAGCTCATTCTACTCTATCCAGTGCTGGGCTTCTTGCAAAGGTCCTGAAGGCAGCCAAACCCCTGAAAGTTCTTCCAAAAGAGCTGCCAGGGCTGATTCTCACATCCATGTGGATTCCTCTTTGCAATCAACACTAGTCATAAGGGAAGAATGGATTAAGGTATTCTTATTACCTTTCATGAAAGGAAAAAAATATGTGATGGATTATCTATTGCCCAAATTTCTTTTCAGAACTAAAATAAAACCAAGCACTTTAATTCAAGTAAGAACGTATTAAAAAAAATAAAAATATTACCCTTTGCCTAGGATATATAATTTATGATTAATAACAATTATATTATACTTCTGTAAAACAGGTATGTCTCAAAGTTCAGTGAACTTGTTGGATGAAGTAGGATTTGACCCAAATCTTTTCTCAAAACCCAGTGTTTCTAAATTCAAAATGCTTCATGTAAACTTTTTTTGGTTTTTCCTTTTTTGTGAATTTCCCAGAATTCCGTTCATGAATGGCATTTTAACTATGAAATCTTTAACAAGACATTCTTATTGTTCTTTAAGTGGTCTATTCTGTGAAGAAATGGAAAACATGTCATAAAACACCATTCTCTGTAGAACACTGGTTCATATTCAGGAGGAAATCTAAGTCTTTTAATATTTAGTAATTTCAGAGGCAAAAATAGGTCATTATTATTAAATAAAAAAAGATTAAGAACTTAACCCTGCAAAGGAACTGGAAAGGCTTATCTGTGAATTAGTGTGGTCTCATCTCAAAATCAATCTGACATTGTGAGTATGGTCATAAGAGAAGAAAAAATTCAAGGTGTATAGACTCTGAAGTCTACAAAAATGTATAACAGTGCTACTCAAGAGACAGAAAATACCAAAACCATTTGATTTCATGTTGCACACTGTTGGGGAGAGACAAGTGTGAGAGTGAATGAGTGTGTAAAATAATCACTTTGGGTGAAAACTCTAATCTTGTTAGTTCTCAAAGAAACAGCAGTATCCATATCCCCTAAGGGGTTTTCATTTATTCTGCTTTGCCCATGAAATTGACCTGATATGGAAGCTATTCATATTTTGAAGGGTTCCAACACACAAGGGTTGTATTCCCCAGAATCCATTGTTCCTCTCATTTTATCCCATGTTCTGGTTTTCTTTGGTTTTTCACAAGGTACAAATTAACGGGTGTCCAAGAACCTACTTTTATGCTGACATTATTTGTAATCAAGTAATTACAGTTACCAGTCATACCTTATTAAATCTTATCATTAACTAAATGCTGTAAATATGCACTCTAACACAATGAAGAACTTCAGAAAAACAGCAGAATAAAGTTTACCATCTAACAGTTTGCCAAGACTAAAGTTGGTCACTTTAGCAGTAAGGCACAATTAAGTTGTTGAATGCAATATGTATGTGATATTTCCAAGCAGGAAAACAAAAAGTATATAACTAAACTTGAAAAAAACACACCAATATGAAATCCTTTCAGCATTTGATCATATTCTAGAAATCCTCAGTATTACATTACTCCCTGACCCAGATGGCTCTGAATCGTAATTCCTAAGTGCCTGCAATTCAAACATTTTAAAAATATGTGTTTACATATATAAAACACACAAATATGGAAGGATAGTTTCGTGTTGTGGGTTCAGCAGGATGGAAAACCTTATCTCATCCATAAAAACACCCACAATTTAATTTCAAAATGACAATTTTGAAAACAGTCAATGGTTCCCAAAGAGTTTTTATGTTCTTACAATAGAGGAAGTCTCATTATGATGAATGGTCCAGAAAAATTTCCCTCCTAACTCCTTTCCAGGTCAAAAATGTCATGCAGTGGTTTGTAGCTGAGAAGAGAATAACTCGATTCTACAGCAAATGAAAATCAAGTAATGATGAGATTCTATTACTACTGCTGAAAGTCTACACTCCTTCAGAATACTGATCAATTTCAGCCAGAATTATGCAGTGTAAACTGAATAACTCATCTCCTAAAGTTTCCATTGCTTAGAAGTTTCCATGGATTCCAGAAACTATATGTGGAATCAGAGAAGAAAGTATACAGGACACAGGTGATCATGATGATATATTCAGAAATTATCTTCTATGCTGAATACTATGTACCCCAGAGGAAAACACATCTCAGTTTTGTAAAAGCAAGGTGTTTTCAAGTTTTCGGGTCTTTCAGAGTTTGATTCTAATTTTCTTAGCAGTCTAATTTTCTTTTAGGTCATCTGAAACCAGGTCTTGCATTGGAGATGTAAAATCATTCAATGTCAATAAATATAACACACTGACACAATGAAGCAATATTTTTTACTTTTAACGTTGAATGTTCTGTAATGTTAATTATTTATGCACTTGGTTCAGTGAAACTCAGAAGGAAAACAAGACTAATCCTCATTCAAAATCACAAGGCATTATCATTAAACCCTGTTTTTTAAAATGTCCAAATAAACAGTCATAAGAAGTAGAATTGTAGGAAAAAATACATCACAGTCAGCTATTATGTTTCCCTTTATTGCCTTGATGCCTTAGGTTCTAGCTTTTATATTTTTGAATCCTGTACTGCCTAGTGTGTAACTCTGAAGTTTCTTGTAGCCTGTTAGCTGCTGCTTTCTTATGCCAGATAGACATAACAAAGCCTCTCTGAGCTTGCTGTTCAAGGACACTTAGGCTCTCCTAGGCCCAAAAGGTGTAAACTAGGGCCTCTACAGAGGTGGAGAAATTGAAGAAATTACATCATTAGCTAGTTTTAATTGGCGAATTTATGCTGATATGCAAATGAACCAAACCTATAAAAGTGTGAAGAAGTCGTGACTCATCGTCCATCTTGGGGTCCATCTTAGATGTAGCCCTTGACTCCCCAAGGTGTACCTTTGAAGGCCTTTCAAATAAATATCCACTTTTATTCACACCTTACTCATGTCTAGTCTCTGTTTCTAGGTAGCCCGATAAGGCATCAGCCTTTATAAATGTGATTGAACTTTACATTGCACCAGCCCCAATTTCTCTTCCTTTTCATTCTGGAACTTTGTAAATAAGCAGGGCTGTTAAAGAAATATATTAGATCCTAGCCCACAGGATCAGTTTTCATAGCCTTATCTTGTTGACAAAATAATTAAGCATAAGTTTTTATCTGATCCACTAGTGTAGGATATTCTCAGAGAAGACTATAAACCATCTGGGAAGAATGTTCCCATGATACATTTGAACAACTAGACATGAACCACTTGGCAAATTTGTGACTGATTTAGTGTTTCTCTGAATACCTCAATGACGTCATAATGAAACCACAACCAGTAGATACCATCTCCTCCTTTTTTTACAGGTTCATTGATGCTGTGAGCTCATCATCCCTCCTTTCATTCTTGTTACTTCTTAAGCAGTGCATTGACTGTATTGTAGAGTCCTAGATAAGTCTTCCCTCAAAAGGTACATTAAGAAATCAAATATTTTGTTTAATCCCTATAACTTTCTGGATTTATTACATTTATCATACTTTTGAAAACAGAAGTGCTTTTCGTGCTTCTTATGTACTGAAAGACTTATAGGGTTTTTTGTTGTGGCTTTTTTCCTAATAGATGTAATTGTAATTTCAAAATGCAAACTCATCATAATTGTGTAGAGTACATGCTCTAAGTTTTGACAATCACTCAAAGGAGATGATTTTGATTTATATTTATGATGTTATTAAATACTGGGAAGATAAATCAATTTACAGTGAGCAAAACTGGAAAGTTCAAGTTATTAATCAATAGACATACACAAAGAGTGGTTGTTAACAATCAGTTCAAGATCAAATATTTAATTTCTGAGGTTTGCCTCCTTCATGTACCATAGATTGTCTGTTGTTTCCCAAAGATATTTGAAAGGCATATTTGCCTTTAACTGTCTTATTATGAATATGAAACACCGTAGCTTGGTGGCAGGTCACAATTTTTCAAGATCAACATTGAACTGTATGTATGTATGTATGTATGTATTTCTTTTAATCATCTATTTCTTTTAATCTTCTTGATCACAGTGATTCTGTGATAGGAAGAAATAATCTCATCATTTTTCAGTAACATCACACAGTTCTTTAGAAAGACACACGTGTATCTGCATTTACTTTAGAGAACTTCAAAATAGTTATTTTAAGAATGCAAATTATCTCCTTTTTTATATTAAACAGTGGTCCTTCCTTTTCTCTTTTTTTTTTGTTTGTTTTGACACTCACTGAAGAATTAAAACTAACATGTAGATCATGCTGATTTACCAAGTGGGACATGTTTATGGATAATGATATATATGTAAATTTCTGAAAGACTTGAACCTAAAATTCATCTTATAATATTATGGAGATATATAGGCTTATTTATATCTTTTTAGGCTTCTTTACATACTGAGAAGACAACAACAGCAAAAATTTATTTGAAGCTACAGCAAAATCACTAATTGCAAAAGATTTATTTGGTTCAGTATATGTTGCATGAATTACCTGCTTTGTGGGAGTTTTTTTAGGTCAAGAAACTTTAAACCTGGTATAAGGTTTGTAGTGATATAATACGTAAGTTGTGTTCCTCTCTCCTTCCCCTTCCCCTGTCCTCCACTCTTCCTTCCCCCCTCCCCTC
>VZTE01003146.1:176095-213473 GCA_013397775.1 Eulacestoma nigropectus | reverse complement strand
AAAAAAAAAGCCATTTGTCTTTCACTACTATTTCTCTGGGCATTCTTTATCCTTCATTTTAGCTATTCTCCTTAACTTTAAAACAGCTGATGCTAGATACATATGCACAGATGCAGTATAATATATGAGGCATTTTCTTTAACTTTCAGCACGAATGAAATAAAAATACTAATTTCTTTTTCCAAAAAGCCTTTTTTCTCCTTCAAAATGTTAATCTCTTCTGCTGGACAGGAAATAATGCATTAATATTTGGTTAATTTTGATCCTTAGCTTTGAAGTACTATGGACTACACACCTGAGAAATATTCCTTAAATGCAACTTTAAAGACTGAAGTCAGTTAACTGTGTTTGTCTCTGGACAGATGATACCAAATGCAGGAGAAGATGAAAAAGTTTCCCTACTTGAATTTTTAATTGAAAAATATGAAACCATTTGTAGAGGAAGAATTGTCTAGGAGGAGACAGATTCTGTACAATTAACTTCTGTAGGAAATGCAGTCCATTTAGAAACATGACGCCTTAGGATTGTTGCAAAAGACATATCTTCTTTTTCATAACCAATATTACATATGTGATATGTATGTTGTAACCAAAGAGAAAGATCCCACATGTCTGTTACACAAGTGCATAATTTTTTCCCAATGAGAATATAAGAGTGAAATGACACATGGCATATACACAATTCAGCTATAGTATTTATCATGTCCTTTCAGCATCAAAACTGCCACAGGATTTAGCATCCATTCAAACCAGTATAGTCTTGAGAAGTCATTAAACGCATCAGGATCATTATCTTCATCAGTGGAACAGCTCATAATATTGCTGGATATTCCCATCTTGCATTGCAAACAGACCACGCTATTAATTAAAGGCTATATTCCCAAAAGGAATTGAGGGAATTTCTAGGTAAGTGATGGATCCAAAAGGTAATGTAGCTACACTGTTGACCCAGAGGGATTGCAGTATAATGGATAATATGGAATGCTTTCCAGTGTGGAAATAGGAAGCAGAAGTTTGAAATTTCATATGACCTAATTTACCTGACATCACTGGTCAGCAATAACAAAAAACAGAAAAAGAATTGGTAATTCAGTGATTAAATCCGTTTTCTAGGATGAAAAAAACATAATTACTTTCACAAGTAAGCTCATCCTAAAATAACCAGTAGCATGTGGTTAGGAAAGCCATGACCTAGAAAGTACAGGTTGAAGTCCATGCTCCTAAGAAGTCAAACTGACATGAAGAGTTGGTTAGAACAGAGTCTCTCTGAACCATACTTCGACTGCTTCCAAGGGATTTTCCTTAGAAGAAAGGAAATTCGGAGAATTTCGGAGAAAAGGCCTTCAGCATCTTGGTAGTTAAAAAGCTGACTGTGAGCCAGCAATATGCCCTTCAGGCAAAGGCAGCTATCAGTAGTTTGAGCTGTATTGGACAAGTGTTACCAGATGTCCAAGGGAAGTTATCCTTCCTTCCTGCTGAAGTCTAGCAAAGAACCACAAAGATGACTGAGAGCTTGAAGTATTTGTCATATGAAGAGCTAAAAGAGTGAGGGCTTTTTATCATGGAGAATAGAAGGCTAAAGGGGAAACATCAATTTTCATAAATACCTGACTGGAGGGAATAAGCAGGACAGAAACAGACTCTTCTGTGTAATGGCCACTGGCAGGACAAGAGGCAAGGAGCGTGAAAATTTTGCCTGTAAATGAGACACAGATATCTGCCATCACAAAGTGGAATCACTGAGTGCCAAACTGGAGTCATCTGGCACTTCACCGGGTCCTGGATATATTTTACCAATATGTTTGAAAAGCTGAATCTCTTCTCTCTCTCTCCAGAAAAATCAAATAACAATTTTGATAATTAAAAATGGCTTGGGAAGGTACACATTTCCAGGATTTTACTGGAAAACTGTCAAGAAATATGGTCTCATTTTTCCCTTCATTCAATATACTGGCTCATTATAGGCAACAAGCTAAATGCACTATACAGTTTCATGATCCAACATATCAAGTTTTGGCCACTAGCCACAAGATACCACAACAACTGATAGTGGTTTGATATGCTTTTTTGAGTAGCTGTTGCTGTAACTGTTTGGTGTCCAAGTAACAGGTCAGAAGACCTGTCTGTAAAGTACAAGTGCTGTGTTTGACTATAGAATGTCTTTTATTCATTTTAAGGTCATTGCTGAATAGTGGCTTTAGGAGGAAAATGTTAGGAGAAATGGCACACTAAGATACATGTAAGTGACAGCTTCTAAAGGGAGAGGAAAAGTTGTAATTAGAATTAAATGTAGACCTTGCCTTAGAACATTATCATCTCATGGCTTCGAGGAAGTTTCTGTTGAAAGAAAAAGCTACTATTAAAATTTCTTTATGTACATGATGATATGTCAAACTGTATTTAATTTTCTTTCGCTCTTCTGACCTGTGCTAAGGAAAATGGCAGAGATACGTTTTAGCTCTCTCTTATATTTTTTTGAGTCATCACCTTTGAACCTGTCCTTCCTCTGACACAACCTCCAGGAGTCAATTTATGCAAAACTTCCAATAGAAAAACAACTAAGTAAAATTTGAGGATACTCAAATTGCAGATGAAAAACACACACATTCTCAAACATAGGGTCCTCCAGTTCAGAGAACAGCCTGAAAAAGTGAATATGAGTGGAACTTCTCACAGTGAAGCATTTTAGCTTAAACAGACCGATGCAGGTCTGCCGTCCACCCAGCATGGCAGCTGTATGTAGTTAAGAGAAGTAGTAAAGAATTTGTATGGTGCATACTTATTTCCAGTTTGAGTTAAAAATCCAAACTAAAGGGTAATTTTTCCCTTGAAAACCATAAAGAGAAACACTGAAATATGTGTGAAATAAATCCATAGCCAATTGCTATCAATCACAATGTTAAGAGATGATATGCGGAAGTGGGCTTAATAGTAAATAAAAGATGTATCATTTGCAAATCAAAGTTTTAAATGTATTTATATATATATACAAAGCTGATTGGAAAAACTAAAATCAACAACACCATACAAAAATTATGAAGAAAAGAAAGTCCTGTGCAGCTCCAGAAGAGTGGTTGAAGCAGGGTACCAACCACAGCAGTGTAAGACAACTCTGTCAACACAGATGGGAAGAATGAGAGTTGTATTATGTGCTCAGTATTTCATTCAGACCACCTTGGCACAGTATCAGTACTGTGTTCCAATTATACTGTTTAGCTGAAAATGAATATCAAAACATATTTAAATCATCTGTTAATGAACAGGTGGATATTTTTATGCACATATGCTGTGCAAACACACACCTGCATCAAATGAAATCTACAGCCATGCCCATTAATATTGCCCAATTTAAGTGAAAAAAGCCCAAACCAATCAGTCACATGAGAAATGCCTGAGAAGAATCACAATTGCAAATTTGCCCAAAGCTTGTGGATGCAGGGCAGACTGTTATAGCATTTCTTAACATAAAATTACATGCACCTCATGTATGACTGCTCAGCTCCTTCAAATTAAGAAAAGGAAAAAAATGACTTGTTGAAAAAATCTCACCATTACTAGTGTTACAATTATGAGTATGATTATGAAGTAAATTCCTCTGTAACCTAATCAACGTTTTTTCTCTTGTCCTTCAAAATAATCTTGGTTAGGACAGGTTCACAAAGAAGGACTCAAAGTCTTTGTCATATGTCCATAGAGCATTGTCTATGCTAAAATGTTATGTATTGGTTTTGCTTACTAGGATGTTTGTTGTCATTCATGTTTAAAATATTTCCTTTTTCAGTGGTGTTTTCATTAAATCTTGAATATCATTTCAAGTATATTTAGTTTATTAAGTACAGCCACTGGCTTTAAAAAGCCAAATATTTTTACTTCATAAATCACTGTGTCTGCTTCATGATTTATTTCACAGTAATTTTTTCAACTTTGTATTTTATATTTGTGCAATACAGATGATTGCCACCAATGGTGACATAACTAGTGCAACAAAAGATGGGACAGTGATTATGAAGAAGCTAAAATCAATAACAAATCATAGCCTTACATTTATAAACATCTTAGAAATAAATTAGAATATGTTGGTAAGCAAAAATTGAAACTATACAAATATAAGGAAGTGGTCTCCATTTCTAAATGGCCTTCCTGTGTATCTTTGAAAATACCAAGCACACAGTTGATACTGAATAGTAAAATACAAAAGAAAATTGGCTTTTGGGTGCTACAAATGAAAAATAGGACTTAACAACATCTATTGACTGCTTGAAGTGATAATGTCACCTTATGCCTCTATGACATGAAAAGAACTCAATTTTTATCCAAAGTGGAGCCTTTCTCTCTGAGAACTTTTCATATGGCCCGTACTTTTTTTTACATCAAAAGGCTGAATTTCACATAAATGTTCTAAGAGATCGTGGACTCTCCCTGGAGATGCCCGACTGACTCTAGACTCAGCAGCACAGATCATGGTTGCTTTATTTTGTCCTGCCCCCTTTGGGATGGTTGGCCTCCTCTTTGGAACTGATTTATTCTCTGAATGGATAGACCCCTTCTGAAATCTAATACGCTTGATATAGTTATTATATATCCATATCCATAATATGTATATCTACCATTTAAATTTTTGATAATTTGCTTCACTAATGTAAGTTCACAGTAACGTGTCATAATGTGATACTACTTGATTGTTGCTGTTATTGGTTGTTACTGTTATTGGTTGTTGCTCTATGATTGTTCACTGCCATACTCCTTATTGACAATATATCATTAGTTACTGAAAGCAATTTGTATTAGCATGTATATTATACATATATAATTAATCATAGGTATACTTGGTAGTCAGAATGATATTTATGGTAATATACTTGTTAGTGGTGATTTTTTTGCAGTATTCATGAAAATCTGCAATAAATTAAAGAACTTTAGTGGATAAAAGCCTCCATGTCTTTGTTCATTACAAAATCCAACAATAATTAACATTATAGCTAGAAAAAAATATTTGCAATGCTGTCTTTATTCTTACAGCAGTTTGTGCCAGGAAGAATATTGAATTATTACTTTGTCTTTTCTTTGGCTCAGTAAAAAAGCGTAGGTTTTCTGCTTCAAAATGGTTCAAACAGAATAGTGTTCAGAATTCCCTAAGGAATTCTGGTTTCTGATCTCATTACTTCTAAATCTATTGTTTTAACACTTACTTCTTTTTTCCTCTATCTCATTATGTATGTACAAGAGAAACGAGTGTGGGAAGACTAGACTGAGAAAGTTATGATAAGTCATAAAAATACTGTGGAAAAGATCAACACAACTTCCCTTTTCTAATGAAGTAGGTGAAAGATGGATGAGAAATATTTTGGGATGATCTTGATCTACTGATGCTGTGGTGGTGTGTTCGGTGTGCCAACATCCAGCAAGCCACACACCCAGACGACATACGTAGATCTGTCCCCTACCTTCCTCCGTTTATGGTTAAGCTCTGGAAAGGTCTTTGTCCCTCAATACCCCATTGGCTCCCAGTTATCCTTCCCCGCCTACCCTGTACTTCATTGGTTCATTGTATGTTTCCCCGCCTATATACAACCCTTTTGCCCCGTATTGATTGGTCCTTTGCAGTTTACTCCTCCCATTTTGTAGGGGTGTAAAACCCCACGTCAAGCCTTCATTTTTCTCTCTTTGCTCTTTGCTCCCCTGTGAATGTGGAAATGCTGCTAGCAGATGAATTTTCCAGCTTCTTGCATTGATTCTTTGAGAACCTTTCCTTTCTCACGCAGGATATGAAAACAGTAAGATAGTTTATCCAGACAATAGTCACATCTGGTGTTTTGCTAAGTTCGGTTTATGGTACACTGAGAAATGTTTTACCGTGGATGTGATAGAACCTGAACCAATCACCCTAGGAGGTGTGTGAACATTGTCCAATCGCTTTATGGAACTAGACTATATAAAAATGATTGTGAAATTAATAAATAATTCATTCTTTTGCTGGATTTGATGTTGCTGCGTCTTTCAGTTCCTGGCTTTACAGCGACACTCCCCTGTTCCTGGATCCTCGCACCCTAATAAACCCGTCCCATTCACCCTGCAAAGAACCCCTCCTGATCTCTTCGTCTCCTCCTGCACCTTTAACATCGGTGGGCTCAGTGAGCCCTTTCGCGGACCTCGCCAACCCTCCCACACCGCGAACAGCTCCACCGGCTTCTCCCGTGCGGAGAGAAGGGCCGGCCGCCGACCACCGGAGCTAGCTGGAAAGGTGGTCACCAAGGTGTGCCGTGTCATGATGCCTCCCTAAAGGTTTGTAAGACAACCAGTGCTGTTACTACCAGCTTGTTCTGACTATCCTACAGAGACAAAAAGAAATATATTTTGATTTTCTAAATTTTTTTGTACCACGAGCTTAACCATATATTTCTAGGCTTTTAATGTTGCTTCAAGATGTGTCTCCTACTGAATACAGGTCATTGTTCTTTTGTCTCACTTTTATTTGGTTTTTTTAGATTTATCTTTGAAAATCATAGATACGTGCATTAAGTGTATCTGTGTTTCTGTGTGTGTAAGCTGTTTACAACATGCTCATCTGAAGAAGATTTTATAGTGGAGTTCCAAGCCCTTTAAAATAGAGGTTTATAATGGAAAAAGCTGGCAGACCTTTAACTAGATCCACGCTACCAGTCACTGCTGTAATATTACAATTTTTATAGTAGAAGTAATAGCAATCTACAGACTGTGTCTGTGTGGTACAATACCATAAAAATTGAAATACCATGAAATGAATTTTTGTTTATTTATTGTATAATGCTACAGCAATGGTTTGTGAATTGAATCTGTTTTCTCCAAGTTTTAGCAACTCAAAGATTAACTCTGTAGTATAACTTCATTGTTTGTGCACATCAGTAGATACGGATTTCCTGTATCGATGTATTTATATGTTATGCAACTGCACATTAAAAACTAGTTTTCAAATTTAGCTCCTAAAATAGCAGAGACTTTATTCAACACAACCAAAGCATTCAAATCTTTTCTTTATAGAAGAACCCCAAATGTGTAAATCAGATGAGACTAAACTATGTATGTCTCTTAAGTGTTTGTTGGATCGAATACCTTTTGGGCTAAATTTAGAGCTTGAGGTAAAAACAAAGCACAAAAATGATTTCTATTATCTAAGTTTCTGGCTGACCAGCTACTGCAAGGTGAGGATATGTGAAGCCCCTTTTCTTCGAGGGTCCAATAGTGCAGGTGCAGCTGGATTGAAAAGATTACAGTAGCACAGGACTCCTTTCCCTACATTCATTCACAGTGCCCATCTGATTTGGAGACAGCTTTGGAGGGGAAGCTCTGGAAACTCTCTCAAGTTAGCACTTCCCTTAGCTGTGACTACTATAATATATGTGACTACTATAATATCATCATCAAAACAAGGCATAATGCCTACTGGGGCCATTTTGTAGTAGGAATTTCCTGGTATGGTTTACTTACATATAAATTCTCTTGAGAAAATTGTGTATTTTGAGGTGGGACTCATTCATAGATATTTAACCATCTAAATATCTAGTCTGCTGTGGTCATCTGGGCTTTTGGACTACTTCCTAGAGGAAGAATATGATGTGTTCTAACAAATTAAATATATCTGACATAATGGAATAGAAAAGGAAGAGCTGCTTTTAAAGTTGCTGTTAGCATACTTAAGTTAGAGATGCCTACGGACAGGTGAGAGGAGCTAGTGATTAAAAGTAGTATTAAGGAGTTCTGATCATGATTGAGCTTTATAGATCCTTCAGTAATGATGGTATTGGTTAAAATATTTCTTGATTTTGAAATGTTACTGAATGATGTGACTAAAGATACAATTTATAATTACATAATTATATCTACTGATTAACAATTCGTGGGTTTGAATCACTGAATACGCATATGGAAAAAAAGGATTTTTTGCATAGTTGCTGAGTGATAACAAGTACAATTTCTTTGGCTTGTTCTTTGAAATAAGTTTTATGCAACAGTTTTTCCTACCATGTATATATTGATATTGTTAATAATGGCCATTTCAAATCATACAAAGTGAATCTGAGTAACAGGCAATGGAAGCTTTATAAACAGCTATGAAAAGAGACACAAACTTCTCATCTCACTGAGGTCACTGGGAGCTTCACAGCAGGTGAAATAATATATCAAATAATTAGTAATGAGTTGTGTTTGTATTAAGAAAGATGTTTTCATTCCAATAGTATTGATTGTTTCTCTAGGCTGACTACCCTCTAAATCTGAAAAGTGATTTAATCTGTTGTCATAAGCACCACTGGCTGTACTCTGTGTCTCAAAAGAAAACTGCATTATTAAATTAAGTATGAAATTATTTTGCATTTTGGATTTTATTGTTCCATAAAAGAAAAATGACAACACTCTTTCTCTATCGTCCTTCTCTGTTTTGATGTATCAGTGTTACCTATAGTCATCTCAAAAATACCTTTTTCCTGGTAATTTATATAAGGAAACAGTAGAGGCTTGACATCTGTTGTTTAGTTGGTGTGATATTGTAAAGAAAGTTATTTTTGTACCATAAACTTAATATATATCAACCCGAATGCTACACTAAAAACACCTTATATTAGATATATAGGATATAAGTGTGTGTATGTGCGCACATAGGTGTGTGTGTATATTTATGAAGTCTTTGTGTCACTGGCAAAAAACCCCTCCAACTGTACAATCTTAATTGAAGGTATGTACTGAAGTTACAGCAAACCACATTCTGTTTTACCCACGTTATCTTTTTATTTTTTACTTCAATGCACTTTTAGAGTTTTATGCTGGACACAGTAATGTCTGTTGCATTTTCATGCCTAAAATTCTTCTGCCCATTTTTCAGTGAAATGATGAAAAGCTCAATCCTCAACACCTGTATTTTAATAATTTTTCCAGATGGCCTACTTCTACTTCTTTGACATTCAGGTCAGAAGAAAAGAGGGTAGAAAAGAAACAGAACTGTTTGCTTCATTAGCAGTATTGCATTTTTCCTCTGAAATGAGAAATGCTTAAAATAATTGCTATTTTACAGTCAAAGAACACCTGTTGTGTAGAGTTTATTGATGGTCTACAGGAATTACAAATTTAAGAAGTTCTAAATGGCACTCCACAGGATTTCATACAAAGTTAAAGCTGCTTCGTCTTTTGAATAATAAGCAAACAATTCATTCTGTAAAGTATTGCAGAAATTAATTTAAAAACAGATAGTTTTGCACAGATATTGAAATGGTCTATTTTGAACTCATGATTCTAGAAGACTAAGGAGGAAAAAATAAGTTTGCAAATTCCAAAAGGATTTGTGTGATTGCATGTATGTAGTTGATGTCATTCACTGAGAGAAGATATATAGTTTAATCTATTTTTAAATAAAAAATCTTTGAAAGAATTTATTTGTTTAATACAACTAATTTTTTACTTTTTTTTTTTCTCTAAATCCATAAGAAATTGTTCCATTTTCAACCATTCTAACAACAGAGTAAGAGAAATAACAACATTCATTAAAAATGTTTTATGGATTTTTTCCTTTTTTTTCTTTAATTCTCTTTTGTGGTCTTGTTTTTCTAGCATCCTGTTCTTTTACTCTTTCAAGGTCTAATGATATTCCTCACTCTTTTGTATAAACTATGTGATTTCCAATGTACTTTTTAGTATTTCTGAAATTGAAATGTACAAAATAAGTTTTAGGTTTTGCCTTTTTATTCCAAAAGAGCTTTGCAACCACAAATACTTGATAATATTAATAACCTTGAATTTTATGTACGTATTGTCTCTTAAGGAATAGAGTTCTTTAGAACTACTGAACTATTAAATGCATAATATCTCTCTCTCTCTTTAATTTCTATCACTAACAGATCTGCTGCTTCCTGATTTCTTATCAAACTCTAAATTTCATAATTTCTTCATGAACTTTTTATGGAAATGAAATAATTTAATCCTTTTAAAACAAATAGCAAAATTTAGAAATCTGTGCAAAATCAACAGTGTATTTTTATACACCCATGATTGAATGCTCATATTTTGTTTGACGCAGGCCATTAACATTTTTTTGGTTTGTATGATTGGTTTTGTTGGTATTTTTCTTAATTGTGAGTAGTAAAGGACTAAGTATATTTTTCTCTTAAAAGTCAGTTTATCTAAAACTTTTGGTATGAACAAGGTACATATATATATATATACACATTTTTTTATTAAGTGTTTCAGAAACAGAAGTCAAGTCAAAGTAGAAATGCAATTAGGCTAAGAACAGCACAGCATGAAATAGAGATGCATATACATATTCATTTCAATTTTGGAAAACCAGACAATGAAAAATATCCAAGATTTGTATTATGAAACATTCATTACCATCATCAGCAAAAAAACTTCTAAGGTTTTGCATGGGTTCTCTGAGAGTTTTCCTTGACTTCACTATTGAAATTAGGCTAGAAATATGTTTTATGTAAATACATCATTAAGGAGAACTCTGTGATTATACAGAACAGATGAAAGCTTACACTGCACTGTACAATATCAAAGCAATGTCTCTCTGACCACAGAATTCACATGGTAATAGATTAGATAAATATGAGCTCTGGCTTGGGTTGTAGGAGAGGTCAAAGATTAGGTATGCAGGCCATTAGTGTTTAATTTCCAGTTTCAAGCATCGTTATCCTACTGTGGATGATGTTATTGCCTTTTGATGAAAGAATTTCTGTTTTGTAATCCCATCACTGATTCGGTCTATTTGCATTACTTCTTCCTAGTGACTGGTTTCTATGGTTTAGCACCATTTGTTTAATATTTAATATTCTTTCCCACCTAATTTTGTATTATTTTAAGCTCTGTCTTATTGTGAATTCCCAAATTTTACAGTATATTCTTTGAACTCATTCTTGATAGGCTTTATCTCATCTAACTTAGGCATCTGAAAGTTGGGTAAACAGTTAAGTGTGAACAAGACATTTAAAGCTGACTTTATGCATGCTTGTGTTCCTTTCTATTTTCTGTGAAGATATCTTAGGATAAATACCTTGGATATTTATTCCCTGTCCATAAAAGCATAGATGATATGAATCATGGTCTTAGATTTCATTCTAGACACCTTATTTTAGCCCATATTTGTTTTAACAATCTGTGTAATTACAATAATTAAAAACCTGAAATATTTCACCAAGCAAGTGATCTATAAAGCAGTTCTGTGCTTTATACAGTTCGGCGTTTTTATTAGAGCGCTGTGAAATCTCTATAATGCTACTGGCTCAAACATCACAAAAAAAATACATCTTAAATTTAAACCATGCTTAATAGTACCAGTTAACTGAAAGACTGAAAAAGTCTAGAAAATGTTCTGTATCAACATTTCTAGAAAGTGAATTGACAAAAATTAGTTATGATGATTTAAACAGAGGAGGTAAATCCATTGCATGGGCACATATTTATCTGCAGTGTCATCCAGGGGTTCAAACCTGAAATATGCAGTTATCCTTCAATATGCAGTTACTCTCACAGGTTTTTTTACTCTCGCAGTCTCACAGGTTTTTTTCAGCTTCTGTATTCTTTTCTATCTGGGTATGATTTGCTCAGCTTTCATTTCAGATTTTGTAATCCAGTGTGCAGCTGGTCTAACAAACTCTTTTGAAAAAAGCTATGTAAGGGCCATACTTACCGCTGAAAATTTTCTTTTCAATACCCTTATTTGCTGTATTTATTTTACATTTCTAAATGGAAGTTAATTTGTGTTGAGTGCCAGGAGCTTAAGTTTTATAATCAATACACAATGAGGAAAATATGTGAATACATTTTACTATTGATTTTGGTTTATCATTTTGGTTTCAAATGAATCCTTCCCTTTATTCATCTTCAGTTAATACCCATTTCTGCTGTTAACAGAAATACACCTTCTGCCTCAGTGCCTTGGAAGCTGATTCACAATGTTTCGCAACATTAACTTGAAACCATTATGCTATTCATCACGTATATTGTCCAGAATATTATACTAAATACTGTGAAGTAAATAAAATCATACAGGCATTTGCTTCATGTTTTCTGTTGAGGTGGAAATTTTCTGTTGTTCTGAGATATCCATGGTGCAGTAGAAAAGTTTTCAGCTCTTTCTGAGCTTCTGAATCTGCTGTTTGTTCATGGAGGCACAGTCACCTTGCTTGTTTTCATCTCATTAACAAGATCCATGCTCCCTCCTCAATCTTATGTTGCTGTTTTCTTTCTTCTGTCCTGTAAAGTTCACGTGTAAATAAGACTCATACATAAGACGCTCTGTATCCCATCAAATATATATATGGCCTGTGCACGTTAGACAAAATATATACAGTTTTAATAGATTAGATAACACAAAGAAATTCCAGTGTTTATCAATTAAAACATTTAAAATGCAAAATATACCAACTTTTTTTTCTGCTAAATAAAATTTACAGAGATCTCTCTTCATATTCTTGGAGGATCTGTGTGAAAGGACAGCTTCTGCTTCCAAATCTACACAGAATGTGGGTGTGGGAGTGTATTTTTTTCCTTATCCAGACAAAAGACATATGTGTTTGGTTAAGGATGGCTCAGTGCCAAATGCCCACCCAGGTGCTCACTCACTCTCTCAACAGGACAGAGTGGAAGGTAATACAGAAAACTTGCAGGTATAGATAGAGACAGGGAGACCACTTACCAATCACCATCACAGAAAAAGCAGACTTGATTTGGAGAAGACTGTCAATGTAGTTTATTGTTAATCAAAAACCGAGGAGGATTGTGAGAAACAATGTCAACCCGTGAAATGCTTCCCCTCAACTCCCTTCTTTCAAGGCTCAACCTCACTCCTCCATTTCTGACTCCTGTGTCTCCTCCAGTCCCTGAGTAGTGCAGAAGGGGAATGGAGGTCCTAGTCAGTCCAGAGCAGCTTCTCCCTGCCACTTGTTCCTCCTCCTCACCCTCTTCCCCTGCTTCAGCCAGGTGTCCCTCCCATGGGGTGTAGACCTTCAAAAACTGCTCCAGTGTGGGTCGTCTCCACAGGCCACAGCCTCTGTCAGGAACCTGCTCTGTGTGTGACCTCCACAGGCTGCAGCTTCCTTCAGGACATGTCCACTTGCTGCCAAATGGAGTCCTCCACAGGCTACAGATGCATCTCTGATCCACCACATCCTACATGGACTGCTGATGGACAGGTTGCCTGCACCATGGTCAGCAAGGTAATCTCCGTACTGCTCATAAAGTACCTCTTCCCCTCATTCTATTCTGGCCTGGATAGCTGCAGGAGTGTTTCTCAGAGTAATTTTTTTTCTTTGTCACTCCGTGCTGTCCTGCGTGGCATGTCGACCTTTCTTAAATGCCCTTTCCTGGAGGTGTCACGCACCCGGCTGCGAGGCTCAGCCGTGCCCTGTGGTGGGTGGGTTGGAGCCTTCTGGAAACAGCTGTGCCCAGTGCGGGGCAGCCCAAGAATCCCTCACAGACAGCACAGCTGCTGCCGCTGCCAGCACCTGGGCACCTGCACCCCACACAGAATACTAGGTAGATTTTGCCAATATGTGAGAGGATAATTCAACACTTATGTTCAGCAGAGGCAGGAAGAGTTTTGGCCTTGAAACTTTGCTGTGTGTCACCCAGTGCACACCCACATAAACTCTCCCTCCCCTTGTACGTTAACAAAGTTCTTCCCATACGTCAAAGAGGTACAGTTCGTATTCTGAGAAACACTGTTTTATAGGTTTATTTTATTTCTCAAAGAATGAGAGCTTATACATCTGTGGTGGTTTTTTCGGGCAATTTTTAATAGCTGTTATTAGAAGGACTGTGAAAAACTGAATTCCACGCAATTTTTTTAATGACTATTATATTTTCTTTTGTATTTCTGGAAGATTTTTTTTCCCCACATCTTTGTTTAATAGGACTGTGGTTGATGGGGCTGTGGTTAGTAGTGAGATTTAATTGATTTTTTACATTTTTTATTCCTTCAACTGTGAAAAAACAGATCATGAAACATCTGTCAGGTCTAAGTCTTGATTTCCAGGGCAGTGTGATTAGATTACATCAACAAAACTCTACATCCGCTGTGGAGGAGATAAGGTAATAATCATATTTTTGCCCTTCTCCTGAATTTGAAAGTTTGGGAACAAATAAGTGGTCAACTCCATCCTGATAACTTCAGAATGAGGGTCCTAGTGTGAAAATAATTTTAGCAGAGCAACTACAAGATAGGAATATTGAATCCATATAATTTTCATTATGCAGCTCTGTGTGTGACCTCGGGCATAGTGAAGCGGATGTGAAAATCTGGGGCTGGGACTGCGAGTGTGGTGGGATATGAAGTTGTGGTGTTACTATGGCAAATACCTTACATAACTTCCACAGTCATGGAGGAAGCTGTGGCTTTGCTACCTGAGTATTCTTGTTCTTCTTTTGAGGCAGGTACAACGAATCCTTATGAAATCAAATATAGAGAGGATGCTGATAAAAAATGTGGGGGTTTTTTGATTGCAGTTCATGGAAACACATAAGAACAAAAGGACTAAGAATTAACCAAATGCTAAGAAACTGAGTGTAGGGTTGCTTCTTACATCATTGCTCTTCAGTGTTTGTAATCTGGAGGACAGGTGTTACAATTTTCTAGGAAATGGTGACGCAGTGCCAGCACTACAATTTCACAGGCATAAAATCACGACAGCAAGGTGTAAGAAAAGACACACGTATTTAAAATGAACTGTTGCATGCTGTGATGTGTAATTTACAGGAGAGATGTCCAGATTAGTAGATGAATGCTTGTAATTCAAGCCTTTGAAGAAATAATTGAATTATAAATAATACAGTGTTTGACTATTATTGCATGTAATTAAATTTTTTTAGTTTTAATTTTCTTGATTTGGGATGAAAGGAGTTCAAGGAATATCCACTGATAATAAAATAATGAATGTGTGGTAGGATGATGTAATTCTGAGTTGTGATTCAGAATAATAGATTTAAATGTTTGTTTCTTAAAGACATTGACTGCTTAGACCTGAGATTGCTTGGACAGACTCCTGGAGGTAGGCATTATGTTAGCTCTGTGTTTTTAATATGTCAAGTAAAATGGAATGATCTTGATCAGGGCTTCTTAGTGCAAACACACAGATAGAAAAAAAAAATAGAAAATTACATTATGATAAGCAATAGCATACCTTAACATGGCTACAATTTGTTCTCCAAGGAGATGTGTAAATGTATGTTTTCCCCCATTACCACTCTGTTAAACAAAAATATTCTTCTGTAGAATGAACCTGCAGCCATGCAGCTTACTCTTAAACATTTGTGAGCAAGTCTTGGCTAGGCTACTCTCTTGATTAAACTTACTTCCTCAATTAAAAAGCTTAGAATAATCATTGATAATGCAGACTTAAGGAAATGCATGCGATATAAGTTCTAAATGCAAAATTAAAGTTAAGCTAGGTTCTGAGGTGTTTACTGATTTTCAATAGAGTTAATAAAGAATTTAAATTTTATGTAGAAACTATTGTGAAAAATATTTATGAAATTCTAATATGCTTAAAATATTGGTAAACTCAGCTGAAGAATGGAAAATAGGATAAAGCATAGTTAATGATCTGAATAACATCAAATGAGCAAAGAAAAGAAAGTTTTCTGGTTTTTACATCCGTTGATCACCTTAATGTTAATAATGAAGTATTTTGGAAATTTGCAAAGCAATTTAAGAAATCTTGAAACTCTTAAACACTTGAAAAGTGATAATGTTTGTTCCACTATTTTTTTTAATGTCTAGCCAAATGGTATCTCTGATTAGAATTCCTGGACAGAATAGAGAAAACACAAATCAAAACTAAACAACTAAGTGTTCTGGGAGATAAACTGCTCCATTTACTTAGTTGAAACAAAATCAGGACTAAAACAGTTTATTGATTTAGTAATGGCATTTTATTAATTGAGAGTCAGTGAAGTACGTTTGCAGAATCAATACCAGGAGTACAACAGATAAAGCACGAGACCAGAGATGATTAAGGAACACCTACAAATTGTGGGATGCTGGCTGCCTGCAGCACCCATCCCATGGGAGAGGGCTCTGCCTTTGGCAGGGGGAGGTGGTGATGCCTGAGTAGGTTGCAGGCACTGCTCAACCTGATGTGATGTATCTCTTCCTTCTCTCCACAAGGTTTCCCCCTACTCATTGCAAATTGGGATCTCTTTACACTTCATTTGTCAGGGGTGGTCCGATAGGCACCTTCACACTAATTAAGGTATAATGGTGTTTATATGTGAAATACAAGTGTTCAAATGTACCCATTTGCAGTCATATCGACATCCTTCTTCATCCGCTATCCTAGAAGGACCGAAGAAGACAATGTTTCAAATGGAATCTCAAACGAAATCAAAAATTCATTCCCCCTGATTACACAAAGGAAGTTTGAGCCCTTTCTCCATCACATTTTTTCCTTTCTTCTGTATTTTTGTTTTAAAAATGATGCTACATGCTGGTGAAAAAAAAAAAAAAATCACCCAAATCGTTGACTGTTTTGGAAAACAATTATGTTGCTGTGTTTTTTTATGACAGTTTTGATTTGTTTTGTATTAAAATATGTATAACTTAAGAAAGATACTTTTAACAGTTATATTAAAATGTTTAAAATATTTATATTAAAGTTATATTAAATGGTTATATTAAAATGCAGTTAAAAGCAATCAGCTTTTGCTCAGGTCTTTCAAGGAACTTAATTAAACATATGAAAAGGATACAAGGGGAAGTTGATTTTCAGAGTCATTGATTTTATTCTGAAAAACCAAAACATTAAAAATTGGTTTTGACTGGAGCTGTAATGGAGTGACTTCCTAAAAAAAAAGGCAGATTGACTAAAAGTGTGAGGAATGCTGTTGTAGTTCACCTCATCCTAAATCAAGAAGGAGGCAACATATTTTGAGTGATCCTTGAATTGGTGAAATATATTTTACTTATCCCTTTCCTGTCAAAAAACCCCCTAATTTCTATCCAAATTTTGCTTTAAAATCTTTCCTTTCTATATTGGAGATTATCTGTGTGTAGAATTCCATGGTTATTATTTTATAAATGTTAGGGACAGGGACCTAGTCACCTTCAGCAAAAAATTTTTGATGGAATGTCTTCTTATCTTTGCCTTGTAGAAGAGGTTTGTCTTCCGTGTTACATGTTTCTTTCTGGCCAAAGTCTCAGGACAGATCCTGATACTTTTTTTTGTTTGTTTTCCTCTTGTGGTCCAGAACTGGGCGTCACCATTCTTCCTTGGTGGTCATGGAAACTAATTTTCTAGCCACTTGGGTTTGCTACTACTTGATTTCAGGAATAGTTTCAGTGTTGAGGTTTGAAAGTATGAGGAAACTTTTTTCCTGTCCAATTTTTTGCTTGGGATTCAAGTGTTATAATGAAGTCATTTATTGAGAAGTAATATTGCCATTCTGGCATAATACACATTTCAGCTTTATCCTAATAATCAATTCCTTGTGTTGCCTAGCATGGGAAATTCTTTTTCAAGAAAACACTGTGGAGGAATACATCTGGAGCAGGTAGCTCAGTTTCCAAATTGCACATTGAGATGCAGATTGAGCTCTGGGT
The DNA here is from genome assembly GCA_013397775.1 of Eulacestoma nigropectus. Classification (NCBI taxonomy): domain Eukaryota; kingdom Metazoa; phylum Chordata; class Aves; order Passeriformes; genus Eulacestoma; species Eulacestoma nigropectus. The sequence goes on along the minus strand of VZTE01003146.1, from coordinate 195,910 downwards.
GGGAGCCCAGAGCAATAAGAAGACTTGAACTTCCAACCCTTTGATTAACAAAGGGCAGGAAGAGGGTGGTGCCAGCCAGGTGAATGGACGCTAAGGGACACAGCAGGAATAAAGACTCAGAGGAAGAAGGAGAGTTGGGAGTGGTTAGACCTGAGGCTATAGAAGCCCAGGGGTTTCTTAGCTGGGAGTCCCTCCTCAGAGGCACCAGCTGTGGTTGTTTCTGTGTTACTGCACTGTGAATAAATTGCTTTATGGAATGAGACATTTGAGACTCTGACATGGGAAATATGAGGTCAATCTGGTAAGAAAATCTGGCCTGACTGTGTGAGAGTGAGGTGTGTGGGGAGTCAAGGCAGGCACTGGAGCCGCCCACTGGGAAGAATTTCAGTCCCAGCAGTGAAATTCTCTGGCCTTGGGAGTGTGACTGACAGACAGTCTCTTGAATGGTCAGACTGGAACAAATAAGTGGTCAGCTCCATCCCGAGTTTCAACACTCCCGAGTTCCAGCTCCTGGAAGTTTCCTCAGCAACCCTACAGCTCTACAGTACTGTACTTCAGCAAAGGCAGAAGAGAAAATCAAAGCACATAAAAGGACAATCTACATAAGATGAGACAGAGATAGACAAGGAGAGGTTTTCTCATATGTTTTTTAAATAATTGGTCTTCTGTTTGCTGAATGAGCCTTTATAACCCCTGCCTATCTGTAGGAAGCCCATTCTGATGGAGGGATAACACTTTTCTAAAGTGGGCTACCGGTTAAGTGCTGCTTTTACTTATTATAATGTTGCACCCAAAAGCAGTTAACCCATTTCTCAAGACAGAGAAGAGACTGCCTGTCTGAAATGCAAAAATTGAAGCACATGGTAGTGGGTTGAACCGCTCAGTGTCATAATCCAAGAAACCACGGAAGCTTGGCAGAATACTCAGAAATTTATTGAAAAGACCACAGACACGGTAGTATGGATATTCAACAAGGGTTTTTAAACTAAATTTCAGATTAATACTTAGTGGTTATATTACAGAATTCTTTCCTAAAGCACAATACCACATTGCAAATCTCCAGATTATATCAGAACCCAGGAGCTGCCCTTTCATTTGTATTTCCTTTCTTTGTGTTAAGCTACCAAGTACTCCTGGCCTTTCTCTCGTTCTTATTAAAAGAAAAAAAAAAATCTTTTGCTGCTGTTGTTGGCAGGATGAAACAAATCTTTTTAATTTTTTAGTAGTGTTGTGGTTTGCTTTGGGATTTTTTTGTGAGGTTTTGGTGGTTTGGGTTTTTTTAACTTGTCTTGCATTTTAATCTCTTAGTTTCTTTGGGTGGTTTTGTCTCTTTCTTCCTTACTGCTGTTATTTGTATTTCCCCACCTTCTTAGACTGACTTCCAGTGTGCTTTGGGCTAGTTTAGTGCTAATTAGAAGGAATGTACTCTACGTGGTATCCTTTCCAAGCGAGTTTTAATACTTTCCCAAAGTACTACATCATTTTAAAGCAAATAGATTTTTCCAGTGAACAAACATACCTTCAGATTTCTCTAAAGGGCGATGACTTTATATATAGTTCCTTAAAGTAATTTGAACAGTATTTTTGATGTGCTGATAGTGAACCAGATGGTTCCTGGATCCTGGAAGGAAGAGATCTGCTATATTGTATACATGTGGATAGTAAGCTTCTCCTCTTTTGCCTGGAAAGTCAAAACAACTGTCTAGTAACAATTTTTCTGCAGATGTAGTGATCTCATGCTTTCCTATTTAAAATATTCACCTTCTCTAACTTCTCATTTTATACCTAGAAATTAAATAGGTGCCTGGATAATATCTGCTGTCCAGGGAGTCCCTCTGTGATCAGACTTTTAGGCACAAAACTTAAAATAAAAATGCAAATGTTACTACTGTCTTCATTTTTGCAAGAATCTTAATACTGAGGAAAGGTAACAGAACCCCTTCCTTTTCCCCTTCCTCTTCCCCTTCCCATTCCCTCTTCTCTTTTGCATGCTTTGCTTTTAGATATCCTGGTCATTTTTGGGTTTCCAAGGATGAAATTTCATTTTCTTCTACAGTGTTATGACATTAAAGGGTTTCACTGGAAAATGAGGACAAAAAGCAGGAGTCCTTTTCCCGTGCCTTTGTACACACTCTTTTTGTGTTTCCATGAAAATATGGATGGAGAGAAGGGAAGGCTGTGATCCAGTAACTGTCGAAGTTTAAACTGTGAGAAATTGAGAAATAAGCAGAATGACCTAGCTTATATGAAGAACCACACAGCTCTGAGAAAATGAGGAGCAGGGGACAGAGGCTCTGGAATCAAAAGCCTGAGGCAGGACATGTTGCAAGTCAGCATGGGACTTTCTTTTCTTTTTTCCCTTTGGAAACAAGGAAATAGATCTAGACATATGGTCTTCTTAGAGTTCTTTTAAGCTTCAGTGAATACTAACTGAAACAAATATGTCTGGAACAAAACATGTCTGGCTCAATATTTGAATATTTTGAGGGAAAAATTATGTAGTAACGTGAAGGGAGAGTTTGCAGAGTATGTTCATGCTATGTCTACACAGAGGAGGAAATTCTCTTGCCTTCCAAATAGTTTTTTTTTAACATTCATTTCATGAACTGGAGATGGGGGATTTCTCCAATTGCTATGCATATACATAATGCAATAGTCAAATCCTCTTCCTACCAAAACAAAAAACCACCCACCCTCACAGCTGTGCTAAGAAATAAACAGATGACAATTCAAATTTCTCTAATCCCAAAATAAGCAAAATACAATATTTTATATGTAGGGATAGTTTTTTAATTTGCTCCTAATTGATTCCATATTTATACCCTGCTTATCCCCTGAATAGTAAACGTCTTCTAATGTTCTCTGTATGAATATTTTTCACAGACTTATACTAGCAAAATCTATACCTCTGGTTTTAGCATTCAATTTTGTGAGAAATATTCAAGGAGAGATGTTAAATAAGAGCAGACTAAAATTAAAATATTTCGATAAATTAATGTATTCAAACTAGTAGAGCGCAGCAAAATAGTAGAGATTTTACATGTAAGACATAGACTTATATCTAAGCTTTTATAAGAGTTTATTTATTTAGTATATAATAGGCCCTAAATTTAATCTAGGTGATGAGTCGAGTCTAACTGAGAAACTCAAGGAAGAAACTAATCACATAGGCAGATAAATTGGGATACTGCATATTTTCCACGCATAAAATCAGAAAATATTGTCCATGAATCATGATATCGTGCTTGCTCAAACAGATTTATAAAACAAAAAGGCCATATTTTCGTTTAATGGCTTGTATGACTCATAAAATGTTCCATGTTATAATCTGCTTCAGTTTGCCCATAGTGGGGGATAAAATAGAAGGGTTCAAGAGATAGTTAATAACAAATAACGTTTTTGCAACTCCAAGCAGCTGAATAAGGACAACTTGATCTCTTTGGTGACTGATTTAGTAACAGAAGCTGCAATTATCTTTACTGATGAATGTAAAAGAAAATGCAATTGCAACAGGAACTTCATTTCCAAAAAGGGAATCTGGCAGGGTGAGATGTATCATTGAAGTCAAAGACAAAAATATCACAGCCACTTTAATCAGGCCCAGGAGCAAAGGCTAAACCCCCATATACAAGGAAATTTCAATACAATACATTTGTGAATCTTCTCTTTATACTGGCTAAGTTTATTAGACATACATGAAATAAAAAGATCCTGAAAAGGAAATAAGGATTTGAAATTTTCTAATTTTCCATTTTTAAGAAAAAACTGACCTATTCTTCAGAGGAAGAAGAGCCATGGGTCAGTACTTTCTAAACTGATACACTGTTTGTTTGTTTGTTTGTTTGATTTTATAAAGAGCACTGTTCTTCTTACCAGCTGTTCAATATTATGCTTTTCAACAGAAAAGCTTTTTATTTTTTTAAATTTCTAGAATGGTTTACAAATACTTTCAAAATATGAGGCTATGGGAAACATACAAAACTAACCTCCCAGTTCTGAATCCTATGCTACAGGCACCCATTTAAATGTTGAAAATGAATTTCCCAAGGTAGAATAATATCTCAGGAATTTGGGTGGCTGTAAGTGGAACAAATTTCTTTCATTCTTATTGTCTTTTTGTGTGCAGTGCTACTCTAAAAAAAGAGAAATATTTATTAAAAATAAAGTCCATTGAGATCAATAGATCAAGACTGAAGAGAACAAGACTGTTTTTTCACTTAAATGCACATCGACAATGTAGACATTCCTGAGAGCAGCAATGTGATGTGCCCCAGTTAGAATTGCACTGTGATTTGAGGTTCACCCTTGGAATTATCTGTCAGGCACTTGCATCAAATGTAGTTGTCCAGCCCTTGCCATAAAGAAGGAGAGAAGTGAAAGGAAGTGAAACCATCTATTGAATGATGTCTGAATGAAACATAATTTTCTGGTCTTGAATATACAGTTCTACAATCATTTTTCTTACATGTAAAAACCCTCGCTTTTTTTTCTTTTTTTTTCTTACTAAATGGCACTTCCTTCCAAAAGGTACTCTACACTGTAATGAATAAAATCTAGCTATTTTTAGGTAAGGCTGAAATGAGTATTGTTCTGAAGATGTTATGAGGCCTGCTCTTGTTGAAACCTAACAGAAGTATCATTGTATTTTTTAGACAGAATGCAGGCCTTTCTAAATTGTTTAGATGTTTAGACATTTAGATATAAAAAATCCCCAAAACTAGGGTCTAATAAGCAGAGTCTGAAAACAGAGTTAGAGTTTCTTTATACTATTTTGTCTGATGCAAATCTAAACGACCAATGTTGAACATCCAAGTTGCTGCTGTGATCTAAAAGTTTTCAGGATAATCTAACATTTGGACTAACATGAAGCTATACAGCATATTTATTATTGCTCTGTTCTTCTGCCTACATTCTGTTTGTGCATGGTAGTACGAAGCTGATGTACTTACATACTTACATTTCATTTGCCAGTCATTTGTGTGAGCAATACATTCAGTATTTTAATCTTGTATCCTCTGACTATGGTTGGTATTTTTGTGGCATAATTTGCATGTCAGTAGTACCAAGCTCAAGGAACTGTGAGTAGCAATCTGCTATGTTGATTGTTTTCCTTACACCCCTCCATGCTGTTTCATTGTTGCATACCACTTTCACTAAAACTGTAACTCTGACAACATTTTCACTGCTTCTTTTTCCACTCATCATTTCATGTGGCAACCTCCCAGATAAGGTACCTTGGCCTGATACAAGCCTTCCCAGCCTCTCTTCTTTGTTGCCAACTCCAGCTTCTCAATAACAAGCTACATTTCTAGGACTACACTAAAGCTAAATATAATCTGGAAGGGATTTTAAAAATAAAATTTATTTTTCAGAATAAAAGAAATCAAATTCAACTACAACAAAGCCTTGATGAATAAGTAATCCACAAGGGAGGTGTAAAAAGTGTTTCAGGCTCGTTGCCATAAAAATATTTCAAATCTAACTGGCATCTACCTTGCAATATAAGCCCATTTATAATGATTTGATCAGAATGGACACTCTTCAAAGAATTGCCAGGTAATTCTATGTCTAAATGAAAGGCGAAGCAGACCCAATTATTTCAACTTTTCTTCTTAGGTCAATCCCATTCTTAAACCATGTGATTAACATTACTGCTCTCTTCTAGACATTCTCACACTGACTTACATATTTTCTGAAGTACAATGTCCAAGACTGAACACAGTTGTCTGTATTGGTAGTATTGATACATCCCATTAAGGCACATGCCTTCTTCAGTAAGTATGTGAATTTATTGTCTATTCTTCAATCAGTGATCCATTATAAACTATTATTCTTATTCCACTTTGCTGTCCATCCTCCTCTTATATTTCTGTAGCTAGTTGTTCCTGCACAGGCACAGCATTTTTTATTTCCCATACTAATTTTTTTTATCAAATCTTTCACAAATTTGGGCTTGTTGAATACTTGAATCCTGTCCTCTAGTCCCTCCCAGATCTTCTTTTTTATTAGTAAATTCAATAATGTTTATTCTCTTCTGTCCTCTATGCCATGTGGAACAGCAATCAATAAATCCTTCCATTATAACCACAAGTTATTGATAATTACTCCTTGGGTTTATCTTTTCTAACCACCCACACTGCTGTAGTTTTCTCTGTTTCATGTTTATCAGATTGTTACGCATTTCCATTGTAATCTTTAGGAAAGCCAAGATAAGTCATTTGTTGACTCTGCTATTTTATCTAAAAAAATAAGGTCACAAGGAAGTATTTTTTGTTTCCTCAGCACTTGAAGCTTTCTAGCAGTCATTTAGTCTCAGCTGATCTGTTCCTGAGGACTGAAACAGAAAAGGCAGCAAAGACTATATTTCCTGATACCATTCCTTTTTCATTCTTTTCCTGTATTGAGCAACAGAGTTATCCTTTCCTCAGTCCATTGTTAACTGATTGCACTTGCAGAGCAAATTCTTCTTACCTTTCTTATTTTACTAGTGACATCTCAAGCTTTGCTTTGCCTTTCCCTTCTTTACAATCATATGCCACACATCTGATTGTGTCCTCTGTAGTAGGACCTCCTTTCACTCCCTGATGTTACCTGGTTCCAGCTAACCCCCAACCCCTAATTTTTATTAATTTCACCCTGGGTTTTTTTTCAGCCTAAATTATACTCTTACTAAAAATTGCAGTGACAGCCTTTGAATTCTAATTTATTCTTTCTGCCCTCTGAATTAGGATGGCTGAATTTGAAAATTCCCTGGATCAGTGTCTGAAGAGGTACTTTAGCTCCTCAGGTGGGAGAGTTGAGTATTGCTTTTCTGAATAAATTATTACCTCAAGGAGTAATAGCAATTGGCTAAGTTGAACCAATACTAACATACAGGTTCTATTAACCTCAAATTACCATTACAGATGAGCACACATTCTGGAAGTGGGTTGTACAAATAAAGCATGCTACTTCATTAAATCAATAAAAGAATAACAGGCCTTACAGTAGGGAAAGTGCTGCCAATTTGCAAAGAAGGCTATGCAAGATGATTTGTAATTAGATTACCTCCAGCTTCTTAATATTGACCTCAAAAGTCTCCAATATGAATAGTGATAAATAGCTTTTTTTTTTTGAAAATAGAAAATGATTATGATAAAATCTATTTTAAAGCTATCAATTTCATTTAGTTATTCTGAAAGAGAATCAAGCTGACTTTGTATAAATCTATAATGGCGTATTCCTTTTATGAGGAAAACTCACAAGTTAACTCCTGTGTGTCTTCGAAAAATTGTGAGTGAACAAAAATCTCTTCAGTTGTCTCTGTTATCATGTTTTAACATAAAGGAAAGAACAAAATCATAAACCCTCTTAGAATATGATTGGATCCCAGAAAGTAGAAAGGCAAGAAATTTATGCTTGCAACTGCATATATTGAGACACTGACTTTAATCAATGCTGATATTAAATATATAATCATCTTACATAGTTATGCTATACTCAAATTCAGTAGGTTAATACCTTTAGGATTCTCAAGCCTTATGAAAATTTTGACTTTCCTAGAGAGTCTGGAAAACCTCTGTGTACTGTACATAAACTCAGAAATTTTAATTCCCTTATACAACTCGTTGTATAATTGAAAGTCACAGAATCACAGAATATGCTGAATTGGAAGGGAACCACATGGATTGTCAAAGTCCAACTCCCTTCTCTGCACAGGACAACCTGAAGAATCACATCATGTGTCTGAGAGTGTTGTTCAAACACTTCTTGGACACTGTCAATTTTGGTGCCATGATTGCTTCAACTGAGTTTACATTTGAGCCCCATAGTTTTAAAATTATTTATTAAAACAATGTGTTCTTATGAAACGGCTTAGAAAATAAAATAGAAAATATGTATTTTTTTTCTTTATTGTATATTTAGAGCTCTTTTCTTGACATCTTCTTTGGCAACGGGAGAAAGCAATGACTCATTTTTACCTTTCTTTCTCTAAGATCAAGGATTCAATGCATTCCATGAAACTTTTTTTTGCCCAGTTACATTACATTCTTTGAGCCATCTCCCATGGTGGTAGCAACCATCATGAATATTTTAAATATCTCTTTCAAAATAGTGCTACAGCTTCTCCCAGGCTGGCAGCTACACCTAGGAAATGGACCCATGCTCTAAATTAGAGTGAAGGATGTGTACTCTAATGTACTTCTAGACCTGTGTCTGCAGCCTGCCATGCCCTGTGGGACCCTGTGTCAAGTGCAGCTGGTCAGGACACCATTTATTTGCATGTGCTATGTAAAGGAACAGCAGAGTAAGGGAAGCCTATATATCGAAACAGCTGCCTCACTGGACTCCACTCTTGAGAAATATCTCCTATAGTGGAGCTCAGACATCAAACCATTCATGCAAGGGATAGAAAGAGACCAACTCTACAGGTACCTTTTACTTAGCTCCGATATTTAAAAATAGAGCTGTGTTAAAGGAAAGCCATGAAATCCTAGTTAAGTGACTTCTTATTTAGCTGTGAGATTTTTTCTTGGAGCCTATTCCTTCGTGCAAATAACTTTTGTTTTTCATAGTGCAACAATGGGGGGTTTTTATTTAAAAGAAAATATTAGTGTCAAAGGAGACAAATGGATTGTGCTAGGTCTGTCTGCAAGATGAGAAAGGACGTGGACTTGAAAAATATAAAGAAAGATTATGAAGACTTTGGTAAAAGGTTGAACTAATGCTCTCTTCTTTAGAATGCTTTGTAAGGGCAAAATATTAAAAAAATAGGAAAGGGAACAAGGTCCCTTGGAGAAGATACTTTTATGAAGACAAATTAGGAGGACACGAGTGAATGTATCTGCAAGCAGAGAGACAACATTCCCAAGCATCAACCTGTCCTAATCTTAGCCAGAAAACCAATGAGGACAACAAAAGTCTAATAGCTCTTACAAGTTGAAGAAAAAGCAGATTTTTTTACATCATAGTAGGATCCTAAAAAAAGCTGGAATAAATAAAAATCTTGGAAGTTCTTGTTGTCCTTTTACAGAAAAAGTATTCCAATAGCAAGAACATTAGATAAGCCTCAGGAAACTCATCACTAATTGTAATCAGCACTTACTACGAGGATTTGGACAAATGATGGAACTTCTTGTGCTTAATTTACCCATTTACATTTTCCTAATCTATAGGGTTACTCAAGGATAAAATCTGACCACTCAAACACTGTGTAGGGTTAAATTGTACAAGAGACCAACTCAATGCAAAGCAAAGTCACATAAATGTAGTCAACGGGGTTGTCTATTATAGCTTATATATCAGTGGGTCTAAGTGAATGTGAATTATCATAGAATTATAGAAAGTTAAGAGGTTGGAATGGACCTTAAAGATCATCTAGTCCCAATCCACCCTGCCATGGGCAGAGATACCTCCCACTAGATCAGGTTGCTCAAGGCCTCATCCAACCTGGCTTTGAACACTGCCAAGGCTGGGACATCCACAATCTCCCTGGGTGACCTGTTCTAGTGTCTCACCACTCTCACAGTAAACAAATTATTTCTAATATTCAGTCTAAATTTCACCTCTTTCAATTTGTACCCATACTCTGAATCCTTTTGGTTCTGAAAAATCATATTAATCTGATTTGAATGTAATGCTAGTAACTTCATTGTCAGTGCTAGTAACCACAGTTTGTCAAAGCAAGAAACTGTAGCCATTTTTTTTTAATCCTTTGCCCACAGAAAGCGTGGCTACTAAAATACCGTGTGCTGACAAAGGAAGATGAAATGAATTTATTAAATAGAATCCACTGAAGGTTGCATAGAAATTATGACAGGCTTAAGAATTTTCAGAGCTACAAGTCTTAGAAGATAGGCAAGTTCTCAAGAACAATGTAATCTATCTCTTCCATTTCTTGCATACTTTGCATCTTCTTTCCGTATCTTTTTGTAGCTGTTGCTGAAGACGGGATGGTGGTTTTGACGGATTTTTAGTCTGACCAATTGAAACTGCTTTTATGCTGTCCAGTTAAATAGGGCTTTTTCCTAAAAAAAACACCTGCTGAGTCAAGTTAGATAAAAGATGACTAAAAATTTTGTTGTTTTTTCTTTTCTTAGCACTTTACTTCAGCATGAACTTTTACAACTTTGTTAGCTAAAAGTTGTTCAGCGTTCTGAATGACCTGATTGGTAAAATCTAATTGATTGACTCCACTCTCAGGGATTTTATTTTTTCTTTTTCTGTAACAGAATATGCAAACAAAAAGAATCAGAGTTGAATGGAACTTTTTTGGCACTCGCTGTACTAAAACCAATGCAGTTCAAAATGAGCAAAGGTTTGTAAGTACCAGATTTGAGTACCTTTAAAGTCTGAAAAGAAACAAAAGAGAAAGCAATTATTAGCATTTTACTTTAAAAGGTATATTTTTAATTAACTTCTGGCTTAAATTTTGGATTTCTGATTTTGTATATTTTTTTCTCCTTTTTGTTTTTGTAGGTGAAAAAAAGCTATCCGATTTAAAAGAGCATTTAGGAATTTTTTTTTTTGGCTGCTGAAAAATCCATTATTTCCACTGGTTGGCCTAAGGTACTAGCCATGTGTCATGTTGTGTGATAAAATGGTGTTAGTTTTATTATCTTTGGTCTTGACCACCTTTATTAGAAAGAAATAACTTAGCTATTAACTGCCATTTTACTTCTCTAATGCCTGCTGCAAGGATTCTTTTTTCCACCTCCAGAGATTTCCAGAGGACATATTTTCAGTTTAAATTATTTAAAATCCTGCTTGTCTTACTAGAAGATTAAAGAAATATCATGCCAAGAGAGACACTGATTATTATAAGGCTAGTAAGCAATTTTTTTTTTTTTTCTTTTCTCTCTGGAGTTATTAGAAAAAGTCTTATTTTTAAATTTCTTGCCATGGCACAAAATGTACAAAAGGAAGTAAAATACAAGAAATCGTGAATTATGAAGAAAAACAAACTGACAGGTTCAGAGTTAATGGTAGACTAATCCTTTATTTTACAATTGCTGTGGGTTTTTTTGTGTGGAACACTTCTACTTACATGGAACAGTAACTCTGAATATAACTGACTTCACATAGCTGCGTCCTACGCTGCCCTCAGCACTCAAAGGAAGTTATGAGGAGGTTTTTTGGGTACAACCAAAAGAAAATTACTTCTGTAAAGCAATTTTAAAGCCTAGCTGGATTTAGAAAATATGAAATACAAATCCGTATATAATTCATGCGTATTATAGAATCTATCTTTGGCTATTTGTTGCAATAAAATGCCAACTACCTCCTGCGGGAAAAGGATACAGCTCCAGGGTCCTTGTTTGCAATGAATATAGTGGGTTTCTCTCCTGCTACCATTTAAAAAACAAGCAAAACAAAACTAAAACCCGTAGTGTAAAAACATTGCATGCTAAACCAGACAGGTCAGTAGATGGTGCAGTCTGGAGTCCATAACTGCAGAGATCCCACTGTAAGTTATGGAAGTAAGTCTTGCCATCAAGAAGGAATCAATTTAAAGTACTGTCACATATTCATTTGTTGCTAATGTAACTTAAGTAGTAGCAGTTCTGTAGAAGCAAAAAGAAGGATGACACAGAATATTTGTGGGGATATTTTTTTTTAACAAAGCATTTCATAAACACCCTCCTCAGGAGTAAAGTACAGGTTGATTAAGTTCGGCAAGACAGTGTGAGTACTGTGCTGTTTACTGTGTCTACAGATCTATCCAGATATCCACAGGTCATTTTGCTGCAAACCTCATTTCTGTCCTCGAGTATTTCCTATGCTCCAGCAGAAACACTCCAGTATTTTAGAGAGACAATCTTTTCTGATATTATCTCAGAATGCTTTATGGTAATGAAGACAGCTGCTATCACAAAGCAAAACTGCTCAGTTCATATAGTTTTAGCCAAATCATATCTGAAAGGGTTTATTGGTTTGCTAATGACATGCAATTAACTTGCAAACATTGAATGATTCATCCAGGATCAATATCACTGGCAGAATGGATAAATCACAAGACCAGATGTTATGAAATGCTAATAAATGCCTACAAATTTCTAATCAGTCTTTTATAACTAATTCCTCAAAGGTATAATGCTGCACAGTTATGCAGACCCAGGCTGTGTGGGTTACAGATGTGCATATTCTCATTGGGGAGTGCTTGGACACCTGCCTGCAGACCTTCCTGCAGGATCTGTGGTGCTGTGGCTCTGCCTGTACCCACCCTGCTGCCTGTGACCCTGTAGGATCACATCCATGCCCCTGGGGCAGGCCTTCCCACACCAGATACTGAGGAGAGGCGTGCAGGCTGCCTGTCCCACGTGAGAGAGCTCTGTCTGCCCCAGGAAGGCAGAGGTGGTGATGCTGATGAGGTGGCTGCTAGCAGTGCCCAACCTGGTGTGCTGGAGCTCTTCCTTCCTTCCCCATGGTCTGCCACTGAAAACCCAGGAAATATACTAACCAAGTATTTTGTTAGGTTAGAAAGCCAACGTTACTTTATTCAGTGCTGAGGTACGCCGGGGAGGGGAACTCTTCACCTATCATGTACACCAATTATCAAGCTTTTAACTATTTACACATTATAGCAAACGAAGGGATTAGTGTTCATTGGCTACTGGTTATGTAGTTGTCTTCTTAATTAGTATTCTATCTTCTGTAGGTTAATGATTCTCTCACTTCTCATCCTAATTAGTCTTCATGCTCATTTTCTTTCTTTTGGGTTAGTGGGTTTTTTGGGTCTGTGACCTGTGGCTCAGTGGTCAGAGATCCTCCTGTCAGGATTACCTTTCATCCACCTGGAGCTGATTTCAGCAGAGTTGCAGAGTTGGTTTTATTAATCTCTTCCTCCTCTTGGGAGTCCTATGAGATGTCCCTGTGGCACATAAATTCTGCTATTATCAGTGGTACATCCTTTTTCCCAAGGTATGTTAACTTCCTCCCCCAGGTCTGAGGTCACTGAAGCACGTCAAGCCCTAAACTTTAATTTGATGTGAACATCACTTGCAGCTTGCTTGTTAGCTGCTATCTGTTCCATGGATTAAATCTCCTTTTTTCTTGGAAGATACTTATCAAATAAAATATGTTTTTATTGTACATCTTCTGTGCGTGAACTTGTACAAAAAGAATATTTGGAAAATAGTTTTAAAAGTTTTTGGTTTTCTGTCAGTGTGTTAGAAATTAGGTTGCTTGATGCTGATATGTTAGCCAGATAAAGCTAACATGACAGCCATCTTTACTGTTACATCTAGGGAATGTAGGCTTTCATTTCCCTTTCTGGATTAGGAAAATTAGAACCTTAATGGTTCAGAAATATGGTAATAATCACATCTAACCTTAATAAAATGAGAACTGCACATATGATTTATTAGTAGGTCTTGGTTACACTAAAGATTATAAAAACTCAGGAAGCTCTGGATAATGGCTGTACTATGAGAAATACTGTGATACAAGCCAATTTTAGGGTGCAAAAGATGATGTTTCCCTAATTATAGGTCTGGTGTCAGCACACAACATGAGGCCATGTTCAGATTTGGTTTAAGCAGCAGTTCCTACAAAGGAGCTGGTATTAACGCTCCGGTTCTGAGCAGAGCAGAATTGGGGTTCAGTACAACGAGAGTTGATACATACAGATAAGGGCTTGAATAAAAAAAACAGTTGCCAAGCTATGTTTGCAATCAGGTCACAAGGATCATCTGGCTATCATCATATCTCAGATGTGTAGAAGTTCCTAAGCTTGACTATAGTTGGGCTCAAGTTTGACTCTGATTAGGAGTAGGAGCGTACCCGACATAAATTTTGCTTGCAAGTGCCACCCCATCAGTTCTGAAGTCTGCTGGAATAGATGCCTACTCTAGTCATATCTGATTCTTCTGACATTTCTTCTGCCTCCTCTGACCATGGCATGGCATATTTTGGATGTGCAATGCTATTATTCTTAGTAGATAAGCTGGTAGTTTGGTTCTGGAATTCCCTGTTATGATGCTGTGACTTGTAAATTGTCCTTCCTACCACTTTTGCACTCTCGTGGATCTGTCAGTATTCACAATCTCAGCAGACTTTTGCATTAGGAATTGTCATACCGAATTGAGACTCAAATCAGGGAAAAATAGTTTATCTGTAAACTTATCATAACTAATAGAGGAAAAGTGCAGTGATGTACAACCAGTACTGTTATAGGAGAGTACACTGACAATTTTAATTGTGCTACTTCCCCTATTTATTGATACAGTTTTAATACAACTGGATAAGCTGTGGAGTAGTAAACAAGGTTCAGAAAAGAGTTATATTTATTCTACTTAGTGTTTCTGCAACACAAATTCAATTTTTGCCTTAGTAAACAATTTATAGTAATAGGGAGTCCACTTGGGATAATGCAGATTTTACCTTTGCTTGCCAAAAAGAAACACAATAATGAACCCTGCTTTCACACTCCCAATTTAGTAAGAAAAATAAATAAAAAGAAATTGCAATTGCTAAAAATCATTTACTCAGCAAGTGTTAATGTTAGTGTCCTGAGTGACAACGGTCTTGTGAATAGTTCATTATGATATTAGCATATCAGAGTAGCTTCTTTTTCCAGAGAGATACCTTGCCAAGCATCTTAGGCCTTTGATTTAAATTTGGCTCTGCACAGTGGTACCTTACTCATTCGTTTTGAATTATTCGAGTTAATGAAGAGAAAAAACCTGTTTATTTCAAAATTTTAATTCTGTACTATTTTACTGCACAAGCAGAAAGGTGAAAAGAAACCTGGATCTCCAAACACAGCTGTTCCTTCAATCTTCTTTTATTCATCAGATATCGAGCTTGTATTATAACATGTTATGAGATGATGGGAGTTTCTTTGTCAGTAGCAATTTCATGGCTTGATATACTTTTTTTTGATCAAAACTGCATGAAAATCATGTTGATGGAATCATTTTCAAGATGCTCCAAAATAACAATGAATAAATCTATTAAATGTAAGGAAATGGATCCTGAGACTTCAAAATAGGAACCATTCCTTCATGGTGATGCCTGATAATCTCTGTATTTAACAATCAGTCAAGCTTTTTGCTATGAAGATTCTGATTTTTTCCTATTTATATTTAACATCTCAGCCTATATAAGGTAAATTCCATTGGTTTATGGATGGAATATAGCAATGGCTGTCAGCACAGATAAATACTTGGTTCATCAAAATCAAAATGTATTTATGTTTGTTTTTCAATTTAAAAGCAACACGGATGACAAAAGTCTCACTCAAATAGTTGGTACTTTCTGAATTCTCTTATCCACACAAAAAATAGAGTCTAATAATAGTTTCAGGACTGGATCTCTGCTGGCAAAGTTTTAAATCCTTGCAGCACATATTTGCTAGAAAAACAACCATTGACATGAGATATGAATCTTCAAAAGTGTTTTCTTTGAGATTTCCAGAGTTCTGTATCACATAAAATATTTTTTGGTGTATAGTTAAAAAGAGTCAATAAAAAGAGAGGAAATTAGTGCCCCCAGTGGCCAGCGTGTATCAGAGTACTGCATTTGCACTGGAAAAGTTAAAAAAAAAAACCAAAAAAAAAAACCCAAAAAAACCCCACAAAGACAATAAATGTGTTGAATAAATTAGGCTGGTGAGAACTACTTGTGATGGGGAAAAGAAATCGCCAGCCTACCATTAATAAAGGGCAGGGGCCAGGGACTGGTAGGAAAGGTAAACTGCAGAGCCAGAGCTTCTCTTTTTCTTTGTCTTATTTCAGGCTGTCATGAAGTAAGTTTTTCTCTTAAGGTTGCTGCTGGAATGCTTCATTTCCATTTTTGCTTAAAAATGTTGAAAAGAGGATTTGGAGTCTGATCTCTCACTATTCAAGGAAACAAAAACACCCATGAGATTATGATTTCTCTAAGTTTTTGTGGTAAGTTTCAAAACATCTTTTTTTCTAATGAAGAAAAGAATATTTCATGTTTAAAACATCTGAAGATTTAAGCCATTTCCTGATCATTTGAAGTTCAGTGATCTGTAGCAGGCTAAAAAGTTTTAGTGAATGGTGGGACATGAAAGTATGGGAAATGCGGGAGGCAATCATTTCGCAAAAAAGTGTTTTCTGTGCACCTGCCTAAGTTGCTAACTAAGATTAGAAGGGGTTGCAATTCTTGCAGCTATGTTTGCTCTGTGGTGAAAAGTGACAAACAGGAAGATAAGACTTAATCTTTTCTAAAGGAAATAAAAAAGTCTATAACACCTGTTTTTAAAAATTGTATCAATAAACAAGTGACCAAAACACAGCTAGAAGTAATTACTGGCCAGTGATATGCTGATAATTGTTTACCATTCCCTATTTAGAAAAAAATTGTATATGAAAGAGGAACAAATCTTTAGTACTCCACAAGACAATTGTATTATTTTTGTTGTGGAAAGTTCTGAAAATGTATTTTTTTTTTTTTAATATTATTTATATTAGTACTGTAAAGTATGAGAGAATCAGATATTTAGACCATCTCCAAACAGGTATCCAAAACAGCTTTAGAAACATCCCAGCATGATCCTGAGAAATAAAGTTTTGAGCCATAGTGGTGACTGGAAAATTCTATTTCAACTTTTTGTGAATATATAATACTAATTTTTTTTATTCTGAAGAATGAGAATTAAAAGTAAAAGTCTTGTTTGTTTTATGTGTTTTTAAAATTGAAAACCTATTTTTAATTTAAAAAAAAGAAAAGAAAGAAAAATATGTATAAAAGAAAAAAGAGTATGTATAACAAAAATACTATTAATATATTGGGAATGTAAATTCAAATTTAATTTTTCAGCTAAACTTTAATTTCCTTATGTAGATTAACATCTCCTTCCTTAACGCTATGCATTCTAAACACTCTCATTGGAAATACAGGATACATATTACGTAACATGTATAAATCTCTGAAGAGCCAAAAATATAGTACAAGACAATCAATTAATTTTTACATCTGAAAGAAGGTGAAATGAAAGCAATGTCTGAATAATATATAATTTTTTAAAAATTATTTTAATTTGCTTGTGTTCTAAGTGGCAGCTGAGAATTCGAGCCATAGATAGGATCTCATCTCTTTTTCTGTTATGGCTTCAAGCTTTCTGTAAATCTTCCTTTTTTCAGACAAAGTATTCATAGATCAGGCCATTTCACTTTTTCCTTTGCATCAAATCAGGAGTATACATAATGCGAGAACACTTCAGTTGTAAGTGAAGCCTTTAACATTTAAAAAACTCTGTTGTTATTAGATAACTTTAATTTATAAGGACTTTATAATTACCTAATACATCTTTGAATTTTTCAAAAGTTTATAACTTTAGCTTGTGTTTAGATAGTACTAAGAAGCAGTCCACGGACCATTCCTGATCGTCTCTATTCCTTCAGCTGCCTGAAACTGAAACCCAAGACAATTTGCTGGCAGATATGTGAGCCATTCTGTGTTCAGTTAGCATTGATACTTGGTATTGAGCTTGGATACATTTATTTTTTATATAGGTGTAAATAATCAAACCCTTACATACCTACATATAAAAAATAACCTGGTATGTGGCCACCTGAAATGGAAGAACTCTCACAGTGATTTAACCTGCATCTGAGCATCATGACATCTTTAATAAACCCTTCCCCAGCATCATACTGTTGGATATGGAGGTATTATTATCCCATGTCTACAAAGAGGATATAGAGAAATTCTGATTGTGAACATATCTGCTAAAGGTATCACATGCTTGGTCTATAAACCCAAGCACTGATACCTCTTTTTTTCCTGCAGTGTGGATAGAGAAGCAGCAATGTCTGTCACTGTCTATTTATCCCAGAATTTAACCATCAAAGAAATATGAAATCTGAGCAAGTTATTCCATATACTAAACACTCTTCAGAAAGGAGCACTTGGAAGCATTTAAAATGTATATGAACAGCTCTACGCACAATACGTGTGAACATTTAAACTTTATTAAATTAAATTTATAGGCTAAGCAGTTCTAGATTTGATGATATTATTAATATGTATACATATGTATGCTTCTATGTATCACACCCTTTTAGAAACAGAGGGGCAATATGAGAAGCACCTATTTTGCTAAACAGAAAGAGAATATAGGAGAAAATAATATTTTTTATTTCATCACAAGCAAAAAAAAAATTAAATAAGCAACTGCAAAGTCATCAGCTGTAATTTTCAGCTTTTCAGGATGTTAGTATTTGCCAGATTTTTGAAAGGCCTCAGTTCAGTAGCTATTGTGTTTTTTTCGAAGTTTGGCCATAAGCATTGCAGTGGGAGTGACAATATGCTGAGCTCTATTGAAATCTTGTTGATGCAGAACAACTGAATGAAAAATTTTGGTCCTGAGCCCTGCAGAATAACAAAATCCGCATCACCAAGCTCACAGTTATAGTTTATAGCACCTGTCTCTGCTCTGGTTCAAAGAACTGTATATTGTTCTGGATATAAGGAAGCATTTAACCACATAATTCATCTCAGATATAACCTGGAGGGGAAAATAAATCCCTGAGGTCAACTTTCTTATATTAACCAGATGTTGATATAAAACATTACAATACTACAAATTCTGGAATGTTTCTAGTTAAAAGTGTAGGATTTTTGTTATGTTATGTTGTTTTTGTCTTTAGTTTTTGGGGGTTTTTTCAGTTTATAAAAAGAAGAGGACAGAAAGAAGAAAAGAGTTAAGCCAAACAGCAGGTAAGAAACTAAGGTATCTAAATAAGATTAGGGATGATGTCTTAAAACTGGAAAAGATTTCTTAAGTAATTGTATTCTCATTTTAGAGATGTTAGAAATTTTCCAAATTTTTCTGTGTTTGAATTTTCATAGCATTAAGGATGGAACATTTAATGCTTGGGTAGTCCACAACATAAATGCACCTTAACGCTTTTCCCCACATAAATTTTCTTCTCATACTGTCTGCCTAATCATCAGCAATTGTAATTTATTTCTCCTTCATCTGTGTTTAATCGGTGCCTTCACACCTTGAATATGAATGTGGTTCTGAACGCCTTTTTTACACCCCCCCCCAAATGTCAAAACACAGACAAGGACAACATAGATAATAAAGACCCATATGATAGAGATGATATGACTTTAGGAGGGATATGAAAGAGATCCAAAAATCTTGACAAGCTTAAGGAAAATGATTAAGAAACAATCACTTCACTCTTTTACTCATAATAAACTCAGAGACATCTAGTAAAGTTAGATCATGGGTTCAGAGCAAGCAGAAGGGATTTTTGTTTAATTAAATGTGAAACTCAGAGAATCACAGAATCACAGAATGGCTAGGTTGGAAGAGACCTTCAAGATCATCTAGTCCAACCCATGCCCTAACACCTCAACTAAACCATGGCACTGAGCGTCACATCCAGGGATGGTGACTCCACCACCTCCCCAGGTAGACCATTCCAGTACTTTATCACTCTTTCTGTAAAAAACGTTTTCCTAATATCCAACCTATATTTTCCTTGGTGCAGCTTAAGACTGTGTCCTCTCGTTCTATCAGTTGCTGCCTGGAGAAAGAGACCAACCCCCACCTGACTACAACCACCTTTCAGGAAGTTGTAGAGAGTGGTAAGGTCACCTCTAAGTCTTCTTTTCTCCAGGCTAAACAACCCCAGCTCCCTCAGTCGTTCCTCACAGGGCTTCTGTTCCAAGCCCCTCCTCAGCCTTGTCGCCCTCCTCTGGACACGTTCAAGCGTCTCAACGTCCTTGCTGAACTGAGGGGCCCAGAACTGGACACAGTACTCAAGGTGCAGCCTCACCAGTGCCGAGTACAGGGGAAGAATGACTTCCCTGGTCCTGCTGGCCACACTGTTCCTGATACAGGCCAGGATG